>CABHPR010147907.1:22159-59689 GCA_902168415.1 Peromyscus melanophrys | reverse complement strand
TTTTTTTTTGTTTGTTTGGTTGGTTAGTTGTTTGGTTGTTTGGTTGTTTGGTTGTTTGGTTGTTTGGTTGGTTGGTTGGTTGGTTGGTTGGTTGGTTGGTTTTTCAAGACACGGTTTCTCTGTGTGTAGTCCTGGCTGTCCTGGAACTCACTCTGTAGACCAGGCTGGCTTCAAAACAGATTGACCTGCCTTTGTATCTGTAGTGCTGGGATTAAAGGCATGTGCCACCACTGCCTGCCATTTTGTTGTATTTTATTATTATGTCTTATAAGCCTGATTGTTTTCTAATGAGAGACAGAGGGGAGTGGACCAAATGGAAGGGGAAGAGGGAAGGAACAAGAGGATTGGATGGAAGGGAAACTGTGATCAGGATATACTATGTAATAAAAGAATCTATTTTCAATAAAAGAGGGGAAAACACATTAGGGTTGCCTAGAGCCAGGGAAGAATTAATTCTAAGGAAATATGAGAGAAAACATTGATGTGATATCTTAATTGTGATATTGGTTACATGAGTTAACATATATCCACTTTCACTGAACTCAGTATTAGAGTTGGCACATTTGATTACATGGAAATTAATCCCCTAATAAAGTAGAGCTAAAATTTAAAAAATAATACAGTAGGTTTTCATAAGAAAAGAAAAGAAAAACAAACAAAAAACATTGAACAAGCCGTGGATGGCAAGCCAGGAAGCAGCATCTCTCCAAGGCCTCTGCTTCCTGCCTCCAGGTTCCTGCCTTGAGTTCTTGCCTTGACTTCCCTTCATAATGGACTGTAAGCTATAAGCCAAAACAAACCCTTTCCTCCCCAAGTTGCTGTTGGTCATGGTGTTTATAGAAGCGATGGAAAGCAAATTAATACAGGGGTGGACCCCAGGAAACAGTCAAAAAGGAGGGAGTGTAGTCATTTGGCCTAAAGTGGGGAGGGGCACAGGTTGTAAAGAAACAAAGATGGCTGGTGGACATACCACATAGAAGCAACCGCTCCTACCCATGCCGTCCCCGGGAAGGTCTAGGTCTGTCCTATTAGCCTATAGAGAGACATTTTTGAACTATCCAATCAAAACACCAAAGAAGCTAGTATAGACACTAAGCCCACCCCATCACCCTCATAAAACCCATAAGGACTACTGAAAGTCCTTTTCCATCTGTCTGTCTCCCCACGAAGAGAATAAAGCTTAGCAAAAATGAGCCCAACACTGTGAGCTCCATGATTGCCACTTTAAATGTACCTTGATTCAAAGCCAGAGCAGGGGCATAAATAACAATTCCAGTATACAGAATCTAGTGGGGAGAGAAGAAAAAGAATGAATAACATGAAGTATAAAATGAATGAATTACACATGAGAATTATAAAATCAATTATGAATTGATCCTTTTCAGTATATTTAATGTGCTATTATAACTTGGAAATACTTAAATAAAATTGATTTTTTTTTCTTTTCTGTCTACAGTGTAGCTAAACATCATAAAAATCTTTTATGAAGACCTATTATAGAAGTATGGTGATTAGTAAAAAAAAAATACGTTCATTGAGCTATCACCTTAAGCTTAAACTATATTTTCATAGATTTAAAATACTTAACTACAAAGAAAGAATAATAGGTTGGTCTCTTAATTATATGCCTTTGAATATTGCTAATCACCATTTTCTTTCTCAATGCTGGGGGTGTAATCCAGGGCCTTAGGCAAATGTGATAAGTAGTCTAGAGAGGAGCCACAAACCAACCATCCAAAATGATTTTTTTTTCAAAGTAAAATTTTTGAAAACTGGCTTTTAAACTAATTAAGAAAAAAGTGTTAATTTGCACTAAAAATTATGAAACCTTTCAAATATTATAATCCATCATTTTATATAATCACTTTCCACTCATATATTCAACAAATATTTACTGGCCTTGAGTACAACAGTGAAGAAAAATTATCTGTTTCTCAAAATATCACTTCATTGCGTTCACCCTTCAAATACATTCTATACCAGGGAACTCCAAGTAACATTATAAAGACGCATTATATGCTAATTGAATGCTTAATTATCCTACACGGAGGCTAATCCTTCAGAAAGGATGTGCTAGAAGCTTCCTTTGTTTTTAAAAGAAGCCAGCTAGTTCCCATAGTCATTAGTCTGTCCATATTGAAGATCTGAAACGTGACGGGCTGTCTTCCTAACAACTGTCTCCACTTCTTGTTCATGTAGGCATTTTCAACACGATCATAGAGAGAGGGTCGTCACCAGTGGTTCTCAACCTTCCTAACGCTGCAACCCTTTAATACAGTTCCTCGTGTTGTGGTGACCTCCAACCATGAGATCATTTTCATTGCTACTTCATAACTGTAACTTTGCTAGTTATGAATCATAATGTACATATCTGACAGGCCAGATAGCTGATATGCAACCCCCTACCACAGGTTGAGAACCACTGTCTAGAAAGTTAATACAAACAAGCAAGTCGCCTTAGAATATCAGACCCTCCACCAGACCCCAAAGCTACCTGCCTTTCATACTTCAAGTGCTAAGATGTGATGAAATGTACAGAGATATAAAATAAGACCAAGTTAAACAGTGAGGAAAGGCACACTCTGTCTCAGGTCTCTCTGGAGCAAATGCTTTAGCAGCTTTCGACTGGAGAAGTGAAAATTGTCGACCTCCCTTACCAAAGCCAGACCCAAATGCTCAGCTGTGGAGGGAGAGAGAGAGAAACGATGGGGTAATGATCATGCAAACCCTCCAGCAGCCTCCTATGGAAGCGTCAATGCAGTGGTGTGTATCTGTACTAGCCACTTGGCAAACCTTTGCTTTCCATTCATGTCCATCAATACGTCTACATTTGCATATTCTTGAATGACTGGATTGTGCGTGTGTCTTTAAAATCTCTTCTAAAGTTTGGATTCTCCTTTATACTAATGATGCTGCTCCAGTTGGGTCTGAGAGCTCAAGGTTTTAAAGAATGCCAATTCATTTTTCAAGTACATTTTTACATAAAATTGCCTCCTAAAGTCTTCTTGTCAGATTATATATGTGTGTGTGTGTTATTAATATATATATTATCCAATCAGTTGCAAAAGGACCAAGAAATCTTCACCTTGTTTTCCTTCTATGAGCATTCCTCCTGTCATTTAAATATTTAATAAAAATAAAAATTTGAGGGAGAATGCAGCTCCCTCAAATATTTCTGTCGTTTAAATAATGCACCCACTTTGCTCCAGGTGGGGAGGGCTAGAAAGGCTATTTCCCTAAAGCTCCATAGCCACTCCTTGACCAACACAGTATTTAAATTCACTTAAACCATTGTTTTTCCAGGACGTAACGTCTTCGCTGAAACATGGTTTAGGGATCTTCAGGTTTCATTCTTGGTGATGACAAGTGTGTTTTGGGTTTGTGTTTTGTTTTGTTTTGCTTCTTTATCTTTTCCTCATGTTGTAGTCATCTCCATTTTATCTTCCATGTATTTCCCAAGCAAAGCTCACCCAGTGCCAAGGACAAAAATGTTTTAGACGACAGGAGAGAAAGTAGATTAATGGAGCGGTGCTTACTGTTTGAACGATGAAGAGGACTGTCCCACAGAGACGGATGAATCGATTAAATCGAAGTTCCAAATACTGTTGCCAAAAAAAAAGAAAAACAGGGACATGAATCTTCTAAACACATTATAAACCGGCTCAAGATATAAAGGGTGAGATATTTAAAGAAAATTATTTGCATTCTGTGTTTTTGTTTTACTAAAATGATTTTTACTTAGGTATAACAAAATTGATGCTTTAGACTACAACTCAATGACTTTTAGTATACATAAGTATTTATGTAACCCTCTCACACAATCAGTACGTGAGAACTCCCTCGAGCTGCCCCTTATCAGTCACCAATCTGTTCTTCACCCCCAGTTTGGCCTTGAAAAGTTGGAAAATTTATCACATAAATGGAATTATAGTCTAGCCTTTTTTTTCTTTAAAGTATATGCAATCTATTGTTTCTTCCTTCCTCTTAGTCAACATTCTACACTTTGATTCGATTGAGAAATCAACCTTCTTCTATTTCAGACTGGAAATCTGTATCAGAGAAAGTCACATGACATCAGTACAGCCAATCACCTTCTCCTCCCAATAGAGGCTGCAGAACTGGGAAGGGATTGGATCCGCAGGGACTGATCTTGACCTTAAGAACTAAAGAAGCTGGTGAAGCTTTGTCATTTCCAGGAGCTGTTTACTCAGCCTCCCATGCTGTCCTGTGAACTACCTTCCAATTCTTTCCTCTACTATCGTGTGTGTGTGTGTGTGTGTGTGTGTGTGTGTGTGTGTGTGTGTACATATGCATGTGTGTGTGCATCTAAGTGTATATTGTGTAAGTGTGTACGTGTGTGTGTGCACACACATGCGCGCGTGCGCGTGCATAACTTAAATCACCCAGGTCAAGTTTTCTGTTGCTGTTTGGTCTTGTTTTGTCCTGTCTCCGAGACAAGATCTTACTGTATAGACCAGGCTGGTCTTGTTCTGTTGATACGTGAATGACATCTATATGCCGCCAGGTCAGTTTGCTGGCTTGGGTTTTGCTTTTGCTCTTTTGTTGTTGTTGTTGTTGTTGTTGTTGTTGTTGTTTTGCTGTGTAGCCCAGACTGGCCTCAAATTTCCATCCTTTCACCTCAGTCTCTTGAGTGCCAAGTCATTTTCTGTCTAAGACCCTGCCATTTTTTCCAACTCTCCTTGAAATCTACTATAGCTTATAATACAGTCTGTCTATTTCCCGTGTTGTGTAATATATACTAATATATTACAGAGTTAGAATCAGAATTTCCAAATTGAAGATCAAGCTAACTATTTAACTTGAGTCTTACTAGTAGAAAGAAGTCAAGGTCTACTGGTCTTGCTGCATAAAAGGGGAGCAGACAGAGCAGGATATGGAGGAGGAGAAACCGGCATTAGGTAATCATCAAATGGAAAGACATATGGGTATTTTTGCTCCATAGTCACAACTAACACCTCTGGCGTACTTGCTGAGCACATTGTGAGGCAGGCACTGTTAGCGATGAAGACCAAGCTCGTAACCTAATTGTTGTCAGAGATGTGACACAAAACCTTGGAAACTTTAACACATACAATCTATGTATATAACCACATAGATAAATAAAAAATCTGACCAAGAGTTTAAGACGCAGTAGGTATGTGATACCACAGACAGTAAGACTTTGAAAAACCACTGAAGGGCGACAAATGTCCAACATGGTGCAAGGCGTCGGCAGCAGTTCCAGCTCCGGACCAGTCCCATGCCTGACTCATGAACTTGAGGCCATCACTCTCTCAATCTCAGGTTCCTCGTGTTTAAAATGAGGACCATACAAGCAATGCTTTCTCTTTCATTTGGCAAGGAAGAGTATCCAATGATATGAATCAATAAGGAGATGTACAGTGTTCAAAAGCAGGATACTAAGATGAGTGGAATCAGAAAGCCATGGCCCTTGTGAATTATATTAAAATCATGTTCGGGCATTCGGGAGACATTTTGAAGAGTGAAGTTTCTGAAAACTAGAAACAGACTGGTGTTAGTTTTGAAGAGTTGTTTTTGTTGTTGTTGTTGTTGTTTTGTTTTGTTTTGTTTTGTTTTGTTTTGTTTTGTTTAGTAAATCTGTAGTACAGAGGAGTGGATATGAATAGATGGAGAAGTCTTTTGCCTTTTCTAGGTCCATGTATGTGATAGCTGGAGACTACACAAAGCTCAAGAGACTGTGGCAGAAAAAAATGTAACAAGCTGAACCAAATAACTTGAAAGTTTTTACACTTAAAATTGTGCCCAATTAATCTTTAGCCTTATTAAAGACAATTTTGGTTGTTTTTTATTTATTTTTTTAAAAGTTTTTTTTTCATTTTACGTACCAATCCCAGTTCCCCCTCCCTTCCCTTCTCCCACTCCCCCATCTCCCCCCTTCTCATCCCCCATCTACTCCTCAGAGAGGGTAAGGCCTCCCTTGGGCAGTCAACAAAGTCTGGCATACTAAGTTGTGGCAGGACCAAGCCCCTCCTCTCTGTGTCAAGGCTAAGCAAGGTATCCCACCCTGGGAATGTGTTCCAAAAAGCCATTTCATGCACCGGGGATAAGTCCTGGTCCCACTGCCAGGGGCTCCCCAAACATATCTAGCCACATAACTGTCACCCACAGTCAGAGGGCCGAGTTCAGTCCCATGCATGTTCCCCAGCTGACAGGCCAGAGTCCATGAGCTCCTACCAGCTTGGGTCAGCTGTCTCTGTGGTTTTCCCCATCATGATCTTGACCTCACTTGCTCCTGTGATCCCTCCTCCCTCTCTTCAACTGAAATCTAGGAGCTCAGCCCAGTGCTTGGTTGTGGATCACTGCATCTGCTTCCATCAGTTACTGGATGTAGGTTCTGTGATGACAATTAGTCACTAATCTAATTATAGGGGAAGGTAAGTTCAGGCACTCTCTCCATTATTGCTAGGAGTCTTAGCTGGTGTCATCCTGTGGATTCCTGGGGATTTCCCTAGCACCAGGTTTCTCCTTAATCTCTTAATGGTTCCCTCTTCCAAGATATTTCTTTCATTGCTCTCCCTCTCCATCCCTCTCTCCACTCGGCCATCTCCCATCCCTTCCCTTCTACCCCCCCCCCCCCCCCCCCCCGGGTTTACCCAGGAGATCTTAACTATTTCCTCTTCCTGGGGCCCTCCATGTGTGTCCCTCTTAGGGCCCTCTTTTTTACCTAGCTTCTCTGGGGTTGTGGATTGTATCCTAGTTATCCTTTGCTTTGCATCTTTTTGAGATAGTGATCATTATTCATAATATCCAGAACCTAGAAGCAACCTAGATGCCCCGCAACCAAAGAATGGATAAAGAAAATGTGGTACATATACACAACAGAGTACTACTCAGCTGTAAAAAATAATGACATCATGAAATTTACAGGTAAATGGATGGAACTAGAACATATCATCCTGAGTGAGGTAACCCAGACTTAGAAAGACAAACATGGTATAAGTGGATACTAGATGTAAGGCAAAGGATAACCAGACTACAACCCATGGCTCCAGAGAAGCTGGCTAACAAGGAGGACCCTAAGAGGAATGCCTAGATTGCCCTAGGAAGGAAACAGAGGAGATCTCCATGAGTGAACTGGGGATGAGGAGGGGCAATAGAAGGGAGGGGATGAGAACATGAGGGAGCAGGATGGTTGAGCTGGGGGAGGGACGGAGTGGGAGAGCAATGAAAGAGATATCTTGATAGAGGGAGACATTATGGGGTAAGGGAGAAACCTGGTACTAGGGAAATTCCCAGGAATCCACAAGGATGACCCCAGATTAGACTACTAGAAATAGTGGTGGAGGTGCCTGAACTGGCTTAACCTGGTAATCAGACTGGTGAATACCCTAACTGTCATCATAGAGCCTTCATCCAGTGACTGACAGAAGCAAATGCAGAGATCCACCACCAAGCACCAGGCAGAGCTCCAGGAGTTCAGTCAAGGAGAAGGAAGAGGGATTCTATGACGTGGGGGAAGGAGGGTGGTGTCAAGATCATGATGGGGAAATCTACAGAGACAACTGAACCAAGCTCAAAGGAACTCACGAACATTAGACTGACAGCTGTGGAGCCTGCTTGGGACCGGACTAGACCCCCTGCATACGGGAAACAGTTGTGTAGCTGGGTCTGTCTGAGGGGTCCCTGGCAGCGTGATCAGGATCTCTCTCAGGTGCATGAGCCGGCTTTCTGGAGTCCATTGCCTATGGTCAGACACCTTGCTCACCCTTGATGCAGGAGGGAAGGGCTTGGTCCTGCCTCAACTGAATGTACCAGGTTTTGCTGTCCCCCCCCCCTCCATGGGAGAACTTGCCCTTTTGGAGGAGGGAATGAGGGATGGATGTGGGGGAAGGCGGTAGGGGAGAACGGGGGGGAGGGGAATGATTGGGGAGAATCTGTGGTTGGTACGTAAAATGAATAAAAAAATTTTAATAAAAAACATATAATTTCTACTAGAACTCTGGTTTGCATCCTATGGATTTGTAAATAAATATATATTGGACTTTTTCCTTGTAAAAGGTAATCATACCTTAAAATTGTCCCCAAAATCAACTGATAGATACATTTACATTCACACAAAACCAGTTGAAGACAAAACCAAGAAGCCATGGGTCCTTTACTAGACTTCAGGAGAAATACGTAGGGACCTGAAAAGAAACGCTGGTCTTAGAGAACCATTGCAGTAAGCTTAGAGAACAGATCTAGAGTTTACAAGCAAAACTACAGAATGACCAGTGAACAGAGATCTTTCATAGTCTTTGGAACTTGGAATACCTTAGCGATGTGAAGGCTTTGGGATGATATACATAAGTAACTAAAAAAATCAAAGTTGAGCCTGAGTGATCCTGAAGAAATTATTAGTTGCACTGGACCCCTGCAATAGGTTTCCTGTCGATCTGTGGGTCTGGACATTGTCAAACACCTATCAGACCTATATTTTGACAGCAATGATAGAGTAAAATGAGGCCCACCAAATTGGTCTATAGAAGTGGAAAAATAGCGCTAGCTCATATTTGAGCAAGAGTGTGAAGGTGACCATTGCTCAGTGTGGGACAACATATCTGTGCAGGTGTCCTCAGTAGAGTCACAAAGCATTCCCCCAAGAAATCCTCTGCTGTGACTAATTGAATGTACAGACACAGCAAGCTGCTCCACTTCCTTCTCTCTGACACCTGACACCCCTCACTGGACAACAGTGTGCTGTTAAGTTCAAGGGTCCTGTGTGATGTCCCGGGTTCTCCATGAGCTGGCATGAATCCTGCTTGGGGTTATAACCACCTCACCAGAGCCCTCAGAGGCGGTGAGTTGCTTGGCATGGGTTCTTACTCCTCCCCCCTTCTCTCACCGGCTTAACTTGCTCTGAGGCTTTCCATCCGGAAAACAGGGCTCTAAGCATACCCTTCCAAGAATCTAGTTGAGTGTTGAGTCAGATAACACATGCGAAACATGCAGCCTGGAGCCCGGCACGAATTCATCATTCAACAAACATTGGATTTTTGCCATTTTCAGCCAGATTCCTTGCTAACTTAACTGAGTGTCGGCATAGCCCACTTGGTAATGCACGTGAGTGACGGAAGCCAGGCATTCACATCCTTCATAGACCACCTGGTAATACACATGAATGACAGCAGCCAGGTGTTTACATATCTTAAGATGCTGGAACATTCCTCGCAGCCTCTAAGAAATACGCTCTGTCCCTTAACTCACTGACCAAGGGCCCCTTCATCGCTGGTCATTTTCCATGCACACATTTTGTGTAGGTAAGGATTTCCCTGCCATGAGGAAGTGAGTGTGCAAGCATGAAAAGTCTCAGTCTAGGCATTAACAGAGTAAGGGCAGGGACTCTTGCTGGAGGCCCAGCGGCAGTAGGAAATGTGGACACGATGTCATCAGCCTTCTGAGTTTTCAAAAGACATCTGAAATTTTATTTGGCTATTTCTCATTATTAAATTCTTAAATTTACAGTTTTTTTTAATTAAACAAAATAAGCAGAGCTTCTTATAAATGTTTTGAAAAAAAATTAAAATGGCTGTGGAAGCTGAATTTGGCTGGGGACAGCCGGTTTGTCACCTCCCCTCACAAACAGAAATTTCCTTCTTCTCCCACTTAGGGTGAAGGCTAAGCATCTGTAAACATGCAGCCTGGGACATGCCTAGACCTGGGTGACATCACTGGAACCCAGGCCCAGTTTGTCATCAACTCTCGTTAATGCCATTGAGGCAGGTGCCCAGCACAAGCTGAACCAGACTCACTATGAAACCACCTTCCAGTGACCCTGAGCTTCAGGGAAACAGGGCACCAACTCCAGGCCCGAGGGGCTGCTGAGCTGGGACACCTAGCCCTCTGGCTGGTGGCCTAGTGCAGAGGGAACTTGTCTGTGAAGCCTGTAAGTCGGGGTCTGGGTGAAGGACACCTCCCCCACCCCCAGGAGTCTGAGGGGTTTTTTGTTTGTTTGTTTGGTTTGGTTTGGTTTTTGGTTTTTTCGAGACAGGGTTTCTCTGTGTAGCTTTGCGCCTTTCCTGGAACTCACTTTGTAGACCAGACTGGCCTCGAACTCACAGAGATCCGCCTGTCTCCGAGTGCTGGGGGTGTGTGCCACCACCTCCATACCACCCTGAACGCCCCCCCCCCCCATCTCGTCAGCTAAGCAGGGTTGGGCCTGGTTAGTACTTGGATGGGAGTCTGAGTTTTTTAACGGGCACAGGCACACACACCTTTGACATCTCTAAGTGAAACCAAACCAAATGCTCTTCGTCTTGAAAAAACCTTTTCCTGAGAGCAACTTTTAAAATGGGCATCCAAAAAAATAAATAAATAAAAATAAAAATGTATAATCCTTTGGGGAAAGAAATGGACATCCAGAGGAACAGGGCAACAGATGAAGTGTGTGTCTCTTTCATGAGAAGCACTGTTTAAGAGCCTTGCTGTTGGGTTTTTCTCAGCATCTCAGGATAGCCTCCGTCACAATAATTACACTCAGCCCGTACCCAGCATCTACTCTGCGCTAGGCTCTATTCTAAATGGAACACCTTGCATCCGCTCACTTAATTCTCTCCACAATCGGAAGAGATTGGTGGTACCATTTTCCTCTTGAGATGAAGACATCGGTACAAAAGGTTAATTAAGTAAGTGACCCACGGTCATTCACAAGTAAGTGGTGGAATTCGGTCTCAAGGCAAGCTCTGGAACAAGAGCAACATCTTGACCACTTGGGTGGACAAATTCTTTCTTGATCTTCCAGAGGTAGGAGCTGAGACTGGAACGACTTAGCCTTTCCAACACACACACACACACACACACACACACACACACACACACACACACACGTTTTAGGAAAGACTTTAGCGAGTCCATTCCACCCAGCTTGCTTTGGATCTGAGCTCAGAAAATTCAATCCCAAGGATTTATCTCCCTTAGAAGACACATGCCTCAACGCGGGGTGAAAGGTCGAGGTCCGAGATGCACCCACAAGGAGAGATTCCCATATGGCAGAAACTGCTTGGCCCCAGAAAGTTCCTTCAGGAGCCCGAAAATGCAAGCAAGCCTCCCCTCTCCCCTCCACCTCTTACCTCGTAGGTGCTGGTGATCCCCAGCCTATAGAACACGGGAAGGAAGACCTCCGCGCTGATGACCACCACAAAGAAGTAGGTGATCCCAAAGATGCTGAACATTGCCCCAAAACGATAGACCTCGGCGGGGGTGCCCAGGACAGTGACAGCGGACATGAAGCTGGCGGTGAGGGACAGAGCCACCGGCACCGCGGTCATACTGCGGCCACCCATCAGAAAGTCCTTGGAGGTCTGCTGGCCGCCCCCCGCGAACGCATAGTAGATGCCGATGGCGGCCGAGATGAGCAGCATGCCTGCAAACACCACGTAGTCCCACACCACAAAGCTGCCAATGTCCCGCGACGACACGTCCATGGCCCCCCGCGGTGACCCGAGCCCCGAAATGCGCAGGTCGCTCGCTTTAGCCTCGGGCGGTGCTAGCAGCAGGATGTGGCGTCCCGCGGAGGCCAGGTACGTCCCGCAGGCGTGGATCCTCGTGGAGGTGGGAGCCTAGCTACCGGCTGCCAATCACCCGGTGGGGGAGACCCCTGTCTCGCCAGCTGCGCCCCTGAAAGTCTGGGATCGGGGGACGTCGGGCGCGGCGCTGAGCGCTCACCAGGTGCCGCCCGACGGACAGACCGGGTTGGCGACTGCCTGGGCACCAAGCGACTCTGGGGCGGGTGAGAACTGGAGCCTCTCGCCGCGTCCAGCGAATCCACGGTGCGCGCTCCGCGCTAGTTTTATTAAGTGACAGCAGCGGCGACGCACCATTTAAACGGGCAGGTGATGGGTGTGTGTGTGGAGGGGGGTGGGGAGGTGGGGTGGACCGAAGGGCAGTCGTCACGCCTTTAAGTTTAGCTTTCCAGTTCACAGTCCAGGTCCTTGCTTGAAGGTACACCTGGAGTGTGAGGCTCATCGTCGCTTGACAGATTAATGCGTGATGGGGGTGAGAGCGGCGGTAACTGAGATCATAGTGGTTATTAGACGGGTGGGCAATTATGAAGGAGAAGAAGGAGGCTGCGCTGTGCTGCGGGTTGCTTGCGTTTTCACATTTCTGATCCCTTATAGTCCGTCCGATCCCTACGACAGCCTGCAGTGGCAGGGACGGCTGTTATCCTCCGTCTAATGAGATTTAGGATTAAAAACAAACAAACAAACAAACAAACAAACAAACAAACAAACAAAAAGATGTGCCTAGTGCCTTTTGCGGTAGCGAGTGTGATTCTTATAATTATCCTTAGGGTAGGAATGATGATCTCCATTTTTCTCAGGAGGGAAGCTGCTTCCAGGGGGTGAAGTCAACGTGCCTGTACTTCTAGCACTTGGGAGGTGGAAGCAGGAAGACCAGAAGTTCAAGGTCATCCTCAGCTGTTCAGCAAGAACTGCAAGAGACCCTGCTGGGAGAGGGAAGGAGGTGGTGGTGGTAATGGTGGTGGTGGAGGGGGAGGAAGAGATAGAAAAAGAGAAGAGGAAAGGGTAGGAGAGGAGGTGAGTCACTTACCCAAGGAAATGGTGGGGATGGAGGCTCTTAAGCCAAGTCATGTGTTAAAGGCAGA
Organism: Peromyscus melanophrys; assembly: GCA_902168415.1. Lineage (NCBI taxonomy): Eukaryota > Metazoa > Chordata > Mammalia > Rodentia > Cricetidae > Peromyscus > Peromyscus melanophrys. The sequence continues at coordinate 47,064 of CABHPR010147907.1, read as the reverse complement.
CATGAATGTTACACTTAAACGAAGCCACCTAAAATATCTTTAATGCTTTTTTAGCCTTATTTATTTTTATTTTATATGTAATGGGTGTTTTTGAATCACGTGTGTCTTTGAACCATGTGCATGCAGTACCAGTGGAGGCCAGAAGGGGGCGTCAGAGTCCGTGGAATTACAGACAGTATTGAGCTGCCTTATGGGTGCTAGGAATTCATCCTAGGTCCTCTGGAAGAGCAGCCAGCGCTCTTAACCAATGAGCCATCTCTCTAGACCCTGAAAAGATCATTTCTAGTACCACTCAAGACATGTTTTTGAATATCTTACTTTGAACTATTACTCCCAACATGTGACACATTCATAAAATAATAAGATTCTCTGGGTTTCCTTCTAAAATAGCCCTCCAGCCAAGTGTACCCAGCCTTCTAGCAATTTCAAACTGTTCTAGCTCATTTTCATACCTCTTTATGACTTACCAGTTGATCTGCAGGAAGCAATCATCCAATAACTTCAGCCCAGCCCAGTGTGAAGAAAGCTATATCAGGTTTTTTTTTTAATCAGCTGGCATCATGTATATATCATTTGCAGAGTGAAACACAAGCTAAATCCAAGCAACCCAGTCATTTAAACGCGATGTGATGTGGAATTCTGTCCCATCCATGTGAAATGTCCATCTACATATCATGTGTGTACCTCAAACTGTAAATACAACACGGACAGATCCCAGGAAATGAATCTGTTTCTGAAAATGCTTGTAAAACCAACAGCCCCACGTATGAGAAAAGGTATTTAAGTGAAACTCCTCTCTTTGACACCTAGAGTAAAGCACAGATGTCTGGCTACCTGTGAGCAATGCATCACGATAGTCACTTAGAGGCAGACTACATTTGCAGGCTCAGAAACTTTGCATTCTATCACCCATTAGCCATGCTTTGGGCAAGACCCTACATCTATGCCTTAGTTCAAAATGATTAGCAATATTTTTATTTTTACATCTACTTATTTTTGTCTGTGCATGAGTGTGTGTGTATGTGTGTGCGTGCTTGCATACGTGTGAGTGTGTGTGTGTGTGTGTGTGTGTGTGTACATGTGTGTGGTCATGCGCATGCCACAGCGTACATGTAGAGGTCAGAGGACAACCTGTTTGGTTCTCTCCTTCCACCGTGTGGGTTCCAGGGACTGAACTCAGGCCATTAGGCTTGGTAGCAAGAGCCTTCATTGCTGACCCATCTTCTTGGCCTCTAAGAGACAGTGATCATTCTCTCACAATGGTAGAGGGTTAAATGAGATGATGCATGAAGAAAGCCCTTGACATGGTTAAGTGCTGACACTGGGTAAATGTTTACTTGCTTTCCAGTTTAGTAATAACAGACTGGCAAAAGCTGTAGTTTAGAAGGTCTACTTTTAAATATATGCATTTTCCTTTACTGTTTCCCCTGCTTATGACATTCAGGTAATGCTGTGAGCTGTGTATGAGCCACACCCTGTCCTCTGACATATCCTGGGTGTCCTGACACAAGTCTTCAAAAAGTATCTTCAAGAAGAATGTGTGAGTGGTCCGTTTTGTGCCTTTGGACACATGGGTCATCATTTGTTATCCTCACACAATCTTTTTCTTCAAAAATTTGCAAGAATCGTCTATCTTCTTCTGACGTTTCTTAATGGAGAGCTGAGGTCAACCAGATCTTTGTTTCCTCGTGAGTAGCTGGTCTTCCGGCTGAATGTTCAGTGTTTGTATCCCCAAGCTTTTAGCAATCTCCAGAAGAGCACATTTTCCATTACTATCAAAGTGGTCCCTTCAATATAAATAACTATGACTTTTTAAGTGGGAATGTCCGAGGCTGGAGAGAGAGCTTTGCAGTTAAGAGCACTTGCTACTCCTGTAGTAAACCTGAGTTTGGTTCCCAGCACTCATGTCAGGAAGCTGACAACCACTTGTAACTCCAGCTTCAGAAGATCCAATGCCCTTTTCTGGCCTCAAAGGGTACACACACACACACACACACACACACACACACACACACACACACGAAGTTAAATATAAAAATAAATTTTTAAAATTGAAATTTCTTGTTGTTCCAATTATTCCAGACTCTTTCTCGGAAATCTATAACCTTCAATAACCCTGCCCAGTAATTTATAGTTTTTATATGAATCTCTTCCCCACCTTTAACCTGTGGGTCCTAAGTTGGTCTTTTCTTTTTTTCCAAGACAGTACTTCTCCATATAACAGTCCTAGCTGTCCTCGAACTCACAGAGATCTGCCTCTGCCACCCAAGTGCTGAGATTAAAGGCGTGCACCATCACCGCCTGGCTCTGAGTTTGTCTTGTATGGCATTAGTTTCAGTGTCTAAAATGGCATGCTCTACTCTACTGCCCTTGCTGTGGATTCTACCTCTACAATATATTAAATGCATCATATATATAATACGTAGTATTATATATTAAGCATTATATTAAAATACTTCCACATTTTAATATAAACTTAAAAAAATCAAAACCATTCCAAAGTCTTTTTAGCTTTAGAGTGCTAATTTTTGTAAATTTCTTTTTTATTTAATCCCTGGAGTGATAACTTTTACCGCGTTTCATTTTGCTTGAATCTTTGAAGGTAGTCTCATTTCTTTGGGCCCTTGGTGTCCCCCCACCCCACATTGGATAGTGTCTTAGTTAGGGTTACTATTGCCACATTGAAACACCATAACTAAAGCAAGTTGGGGAGGAAAGGGTTTATTTGGCTTAAAGTTCCACATCACCGCTCACCATCAAACAAAAGTCAGGACAGGCACTCAAGCAGGGCAGGAACCTAGAGGCAGGAGCTGATGCAGAGGCCATGGAGGGGTGCTGCTTACTGGCTTGCTTCCCATGGCTTGCTCAGTTTGCTTTCTTATAGAACCCAAGTCCACCTGCCAAGGGGTGGTGCCACCCAAAGTGACCTGTGCCCTACAGACTTGCCTACAAGCAATCGGGATGGAGGCATTTTCTCAATTGAGGTGTCTGTTCCCTAATAACTCTAGCTTGTGTCAACTTGACAAACAAAACTAACCAGGGCACAGCCTCTGATTGTACATATAGGTATGTTGGCGGAGGTCATACAGAGAACAGAATACAGGCCACCCAACACTCTGCAGGGGGTTCATGTAATGATTCTGAACCCAATTTAGACAAGAAGGATTTCTTTTTATGAGGTATTTCCATCTCAGTGTGAACAAGAAAGCATGTGTGCGTGTGTGCGTGCATATGTGTGTGTTAGTTCAGTTAAATATGGTCACAGATGGGTGTAAGGGTACAAGCCCGTAATCTCAGCAAGGATTAAATCAACTTTAGAAGGCTAAGGTAAGAGAATCCTGGGATGGAGACCAGAAGGCTATAGAGTGCATTCTAAGTCAACCTAGGTTATAAGGACACCCGTTTCAAACAGCATTAACACCAAAATGTGGCCTCTAGAAATTCAACACTACCTGGCCTCTAACAAGCTGTCGGACATCTCCTTCCATTTATTTTCCTCACTTACACACCTGCAGCAGCATCCTCCTCTTCCTCACTGTGCCTGGGATCTCCAAACTTGCCTGTCCCAGGGCCTTTGCACAGTTTTTCCTGTCTGCAACATTCTTCTTCCAGCTATCATCAGGACCCACACCCTCACTTTACACGTGTCTGTTCAAACACGCTCTACCAGGCAACCTTTCCCGAGAACTCCGTCATCACCTTCCAGTCGCTTACCTTGTTTCTTTCCGTGTGTCCTGGTGTCGGATTTCTCGGTCTTGTTTGTGGCCTGCTGTCTTTCACTACCAGAGAAAGTCATGAAACCAGAGACTTTCATCCGTTTGTCCACCACCATACTTCCTGGGTCTACAACAACTTCCTGGTGTATGGTAGGTATGCTTTGTTAAGTGTTCTTAATAAACGAATGGACAGCAAAAAGGAATTTATAGAAGAGCCTCTAAAATGGGTTGATTTAACGCTAGTCTTTCAGTGTGTTCGTAGGAATTTTAAAGATAAAAATTAGGGAAACCGCATCAGAAAGAACTTTTTTTTATTTTGAAGTTGTATTTCAGAGTTAAAGTTTTCTTTTATTTACCAACATGTTTGTTGTTGTTGTTGTTGTTGTTTACCCATTTCCTCAAACAGCACTGAAGGTGGTGGCTGGTAACAGAAACACAAACAAAAAAGGTTTGGGCAAGATACGAGTTCAAGTTAAAGGTTTTTCTTTTCTTTTTTTTTTTATAACTTTTTTTTTTCTGAGACAGGGGTGTGCTATGCAGCCCAGACTGGCTTCAAACTCATAATCCTCCTGCCTCGGCCTCATGAGTGCTGGGATTACAGCATGAACCGTCATGCCTGGCTTTCGGTGGCTTTCATTAAGGCCGCCGTTAGCATAGGAGTGGCTCATGGATCTCATGAGGTAAGCTCCGAAGACAATCTACAGCCTGCTTTATTCTTTCTTGTCTCACCAAAGGGATTTTCTCTGCATTGTCACAGCATGTGGTCAACATGCCCCAGCCAGTTGATACAATTCCTCAGTGTTGGACAGTAGAGGATAATCAGCGTCTTTGAATTCTAATTCTAAATCTCTTGCAGAGGAAATCCGATGTGTATAGTTCAGGTCACGTGTCCTCGGACCTGTAACAATTCAGCAATAGCCAGATGTCAGGACTGTCAATGCAGCTGCCCAGGTTGACGCTGAGGTGGGGAGGGGAATGAGCTCTCTATGTAGGAGGGTAGTTTCCCCCCTTGCACACCTGCAGCCTCATCATCTTCCTTACTGTGCCTGGGACATCCTCTATTAATCATCTCTGCCTTCTTATCTTCTCTTGTAAGAGATGCTAACCTACATGGGGAAAGACCGCTGCTTGCTCATCTCGGTAAATCCTCAGACTCGAGCATCATGTGTTGCACAAGGAAACGTGTCGCCATGCTCAGACTACTTCATAATGCCCCTTGGCACTGAGATGATTCTCAAAGATTTCTAAATGCAAACTTTGGAAAGCTCAGTGGGCTATCCCTGGCCTGTGAATAAAGACGGCATACTCACATGCTTTCCACTGAGGACAAGGGGGTAGCGAGACCCTTTTCTCCCATTCCGAGAGAAAAATTCAAATACATTTTGAGTACAGGTCCCTAATCATTTTTTGCCCTGAAATCACAGTTGATAGAAAGTTCTGGGCAGCCATGGAGTATAGATAGCAGGACCTGACACGATGTATATCTCAGGATTCTTGATAGTGTTGATTCCTCTTTTTTGTTCACGTAACACAAAGCATATTTTATTAGCTCTATAATCAAAATACAACTTGACTAGGGTTTATACAGGGACACTTGGCTCAGCCTGGGAGGAGGGGACTGGACCTGCCTGGACTGATTCTACCAGGTTGAACTCAATCCCCAGGGGAGTCTTTGCCCTGGAGGAGATGGGAATGGGGGGTGGGCTGAGGGGAAAGAGGGGGGTGTGGAAGGGGGGGAAGAACAAGGGAATCCGTGGCTGATATGTAAAATTAAATTAAATTATAAAATTAAATAAATAAATAAATTAGCCAAAAAAAAAAAAATACAACTTGGATGCCACTAGTTCTGCTTGGACCATGGCACCCCCGAGCCAAGCTGCCTCTTCTCCCTGCTGAACCCCACTAGAGTCTCCCCACTTGCTTCACTTCAGAGTCTGTTTCTCACAGGTAATTCTTATTATATTGCTCCTTGTTCAAAACAGCCCAGCCATCTCCCAGTACAAATATTTCAATGACGGGCAAGGCACTCCTGATGGAGTCCTTGGCCACCAACGTCGCCTCTCTTCTCCACCGGGTTCCCTCACACCGGTGTTCTTGCTACTCCTCTGGTACATCCGGCAGGCTCTGACCCAGAGAATTAGACTCACTTTTCTGGGACCCTCTGACTTACATTCACCCAGTCAAGAAATGTCCCTTAGGATGCTTCTGTTTCCTTTCCCTGATGATTCCGCGTAAGATGTGTCCTGCCTCTCTGTCCCCACCCGCATCACTCCCTACTCTCTTTCTTCTCATGACTTTCTCTAAAACTTCCCACAACCTGCCTTTGCACTATTCACCCCTGCTCTGAATCAGAGCAATGACACAAGCAGACAACATTATTTAGCACCTCAACTTGAGCATGTTCTTCACGTGTAAGAGGACTGATTTAGATCCCCTGGGCCTAGCAAGCAATTGAGCAAATTCAACATCAACTATGACACACCATCTTATGGTCCTGAATGTGGTGCACGCCACCTTCATCGTTCCTTTGTAGATCTCAAGGAAGCAACCATCGTGTGTCTTTATTGTCCATTTCTTTTTTTGCATTAAATATTTAATTAAACATACACTGAGCATTATGTGAATGCTTTGTGAACACTTATGTAAGTCCTATAGTGACTGCCTATGAAATAATTGCCTATTTTAATGTGTTAGCATAAATGGGTATTAATTTGGGGGCTTGAGAGGAAAAAATATTATTTCCATTGAAATTTACTTTAAGTTCATTTCAATCTATAATAATTCTTCCTACAGGGGCTTTTGAAACCAGAGGATACAATTTCTTGCTTGTTTCTTGATTCTTCCCCCAACAGAAAGCCCGTTCTGTAAGGATAGTGACATTGTGTCATCTAGAATAGTATCTGAAACACTGAAGTGTAGCCCAGAGGTAGAGGGCCTGAATAGCGTGCACAAGGCCCTGGGTTCAACCCTAGGAACCGCCCCCCCCCAAAAAAAAGGTGGGGGAGAAAAAGAACAATGTTTGGTTCCAGTAGGCACTCAATAAATAAATATGAAAACCCATTAAAAATTCTCTCAAATTGCCAGTCAGAAAACATTGTTCTGTTTTGAAGAAACCAACAAAAATGGCTAATTCCTGTGGTTACATTAAATGTATAAAAAATGAATGTTGGAAGGAAAGATAAAATATGAGAGTTATTACTTCTGAGTTGTACTTATTCGTTCTGATGTTTTTTTTGCTAAAAAAAAATTCAGTTTTTAAAACTGAAAAAGTGTTGTTGTTATTTCAGTAAATTCACCAATAAAAGTTGGTTGAAATCCACAACTTGGACTCCAGTACCCGTGGCTGTATGACTTTTAGGTAAGTCTGTGCATCTGTTGGCTTCGGTTTTCTCTTCCGGAAATGGCAGGCATGTGAGGCTTCCCAGTCCCAGAGTTCTAGTTCTCCTCTGCTGGAGTCAGCCACTCCAAGCCCTTTCCATCAACACTGGCCAGAGACAGATCTTTTCTTTACGGCACAGGTTCTCTTGCAGTCCAGGAGGAAGCTCAGTGCCCTAATCGTGGTGGTGTGACCTGTTCTCAGGATCCCATTCTCTCAGGACTGAGGGGACCTGTCCGGAAGCCCTGCCCCTGACTGACTGGCAGGAAGAGGCACATCCCAGAGTGTTGGGGCTCCTGCTTTTCTGGTTTGGGTGGGGCGATGGGCTGGCCCTGAACCTCTCTCTGCTTTCTTTATTATCTGACTCTCATTTCCCCCTAGGAACAAACTCCGGAAGGGGAAGCTCCTTTGGGTGACCGTCTGATGGAAGAATCTAGAGCCTGTAAACCCTGTGTGCCTTGGCCGCGTTTCACCCTCCAGTATTGTCATCTCGAATTTGCATATGTGCTCACTCGGTGTGTGGTCAGATGGAGAAGCTGGGAAGGGAGGGACTTAGAGAGTCCCACTGAGTAAGTTGTATTTCATGTCACATAGCAGTGGCCTCTCGGTTTCAAAATCTCTAACCGTAAGAAACAATGTCTTCCTTTCATCCGCTCCTCAACTTGGGACACTATTACAAGTCCCAATTTTGTGACAAAGGTACCACACCTTTGCGCCCATCCATCAACCATTTCCCAAAAGTCTTTCAAGGAGGGTCAAGTATAACCATCTTGTGCAGAGTACATCAGCTTGTTCGACAAAATCAGCAAATACTTCAACTTTAAAAAAGAAATGTTTTTTTATAATCTTACGTGTGTGTACCTGAATGTATGTCCATGTTCCGTGTGCATACAGTGCCCACGGAGGTCAGAAGACGCACCAGATCCCCTGGAACTGGAGTGACAGGTGCTTGTGGGGCTGCTGGAAACTGAACTTGGATCCTTTACAAGAGCAGCAATTATGCTTAATCTCTGCAGCCCTCCAGATGAGCTTCTAAGAGCAACACTGAGATAATCATGGCTGGAAGAGTTATTTTAAGGATTAGATGAACTAATACACACCAGATACTTAAATCCTGGCATATAATTAAGTAGTCAATTAAGGTAAGCTGTTGTTTGATTAATTATTATCCCGGTATTAGGATACTATTGGTGATTCATTCTCCTTCTGGAAGGAAAAAATATTCAAGGCAGAGATTATCAGTCCAATCATAATAGAAAGAAATATAGATATACTTACTTTCACTGAGGTCTCTGTGACAGCTAGTCCTTGATGTTTTGTATAAACAGAAGAAATTATTTGTAAATGTCATCATCAGCACAGAATATATATTGAATACCTGCCACATACAAGATCTGGGTGAGGAGCTGAGATAGAAGGAAATGTGCCACACATGAGTTTTAAAGATTTGTTTTTCGTGCCAGGCAGTGGTGGCACACACCTTTAATCCTAGCACTCGGGAGGCAGAGGCAGGCGGATCTCTGTGAGTTCAAGGCCATCCTGGTCTCCAAAGCGAGTTCCAGGAAAGGCGCAAAGCTACACAGACAAACCCTGTCTCGGAAAACCAAAAAAAAAAAAAAAAAAGATTTGTTTTTCTATGTGTGCGTATGCATGTGTACCACATGTATGCAGGTGTCTGAGAGGCCAGAGGACAGTGTCACATCCCCTAGAACTGGAGTTACAAGCCACCTTATGTGGGTCCTCTGCAAGGGCTGCTAGTACTCTTAGCTGCTGGGCCCTCTCTCCAGCACTGAGTTCAAGGCTCTTGCATCCCAGTTGTAGAAGAAGGACTTAAAGTTTTTAAAAGTCTGCTGTAGCAGGAAATGGTTTATAAAAAGTTGTTTTCTGTTTCGGTTTTGTTTGGTTAGCATATATATATATATACATATACATATACATATACATATATATACATATACATATATATATATATATATATATATATACTGTGCTTTGGAACTTTTTCTTTATAATATATGTCTGTCAAAGACACATTGTAAGGGTCAGCAAGATGGGGAGAGGCGCTTGCTGGCAAGTCTGAACACCCTAAGTTCCATCTCTGGGACTCACATGAAGGAAGGAGAAAACCAACTTTGGAAAGTTGACATCTGACCTCCAGTACAGGAGCCATGACTCATGTGCACACACACACACACACACACACACACACACACACACACACACACACACAGTAGAGAGAGAGAGAGAGAGAGAGAGAGAGAGAGAGAGAGAGAGAGAGAGAGAGAGGTGAAAACACATAGCCTAATCTTCTAAATAGTCATGTGCTCAATCTTTTTGCAAAGATACCTATCTCAAAGCAGGTACCTATTTTTTTTAACCTCGTTTGTAACTCAATTTCTGAGACTAAGAAATGACTAAGGATGTTGCCCTATCAGTACTAGATCAGGGTAGACAGGCTGTACATGACTTTTAAGCAGCTATCTCTGGAGAGTCTGGCAAGAGACTACCCAAGGCCCTACTCACCTTGATGATTAATTCTGCAACCAGTAGACATGGAGCTTCTAAGATGAGGCAAGCCAACGGCAGAGAAGGAACACCAGAATAGCCTTCCTTCTGATGGTGCAACAGAGAGAGCTGGGCTCCTTTCTTCTCCTTAGGCAGCCCTCCAGACCAGGTGGGGGGGTTGGAACTCTGATGGCTAACAAGCATTTGAGGCAAAAGGATAACTGATCCCCGGAGAAACCCTGACCAGCACACACACAGGAACACCCCCATATATGCCCTGGTTACTTTTCAGATTTCAGCTTTTGGGGGATTTTGTTACCTGAGCAGAAGATACAGGTAAACCAACTCAAAGGTCTGTAGACTTAAAGCTTTCTCCTTCTCCAGAAAATGTAAAGCATTCGGGAAGTTTGCAAAGTCCCACTAAGCTAACTGTGCTGTCGGCTTTGTTTGTCTTCCGTGGTACCCTGTGAGTGCTTTCTTCCATGGTACCTGTGAGCACTGTCTTCCATGGTACCCTGTGAGCGCGGTCTTCTGTGGTACCCTGTGAGAGCAGTATTCAGTGGTACCCTGTGAGCGTGGTCTTCCGTGGTACCCTGTGAACACCGTCTTCCGTGGTACCCTGTGAGCGCTGTCTTCCGTGGTACCCTGTGAGAGCCCGCTGGCAGTTGTCTCCCTGCTACTTGCCATCACAAGTCCATTGAAAAGTTTTTTGAAAGGAGCATCGCAGAAAAAAACCAAGCAGGCCAGTCTCCTAGCTCCTCATTTCGGAAAAGGGCTCCTGCACCCTTGAAACTTAATGCCTGTGTATCTATCTGGGAAAACGGACTCAGGGAAAGGCCTGGAAATCGTTCAGACACTTTCTAATCATCCAAAAGGCAATGCTGTTCACTTGCAGTGGGAAGGAGTTGAATGGATGGCAAAAGAAGGAATAGTAAGTTTGTCTAGACTCTCCTAAGACAGAACTCCTAATATCATTGGATTTGAAGTGTAGAGAGTCCCATACAAGTTACATTCCTAATTCACTTTAAAACGTTGTTTAGATAAGAATTCATACCATGCCCACGTTATCCAAACACCCCATGAGGCACCCGTGAGGCAATAGCATTTTACTGCTCGGGTTTTATAATGACAAAGCCACAAGGAAGCTAAGACTCTCCCTCAGAGACTCCCATGCCTCCCCAGCACTGAAACTGGAGGAGAGAAAGCTAAGAGCAGCACCTCCTGAGCCAGCCTCCTGTGAAGGGATTTCCCTTTTCTTTGTTGATGTGTTAATCCGATTTTCTGGGGTGTTGTTGTTGTTGTTGTTGTTGTTGTTGTTCCTTGTGACTTTTAAAGGAGTCTAGTTGATCTGGCCCATGTTAAATAAGAATAAGTTGATTCTTGGGCTGGAGAGATGGCTCAGAGGTTAAGAGCACTGAGTGCTCTTCCAGAGGTCCTGAGTTCAATTCCCAGCAACCACATGGTGGCTCACAACCATCTGTAATGAGATCTGGTGCCCTCTTCTGGCCTGCAGGGATACATGCAGACAGAACACACTGTATACATAATAAATAAATAAATCTTTAAAAAAAAAAAAGAATAAGTTGATTCTACAAAGGCTACAAGGGAATGTTCATTTGCCTTAAAACAAGGGTTGAATCCCAAGAGTCTGAGATACAGTCTTTCCCAAGGGAAGAGCACACCAATTGGTTATCCAGTAGCAAATGGTCAGCCCGGAAAACATACACACAAGTGACATCCTATAGACTGAGCAGGCTGTACACAGTATTCGTGTTTTTAGGAGTGTGTGTGTGTGTGTGTGTGTGTGTGTGTGTACATAGAATAATAATTAACGAAAAATAAGAAGCCATGAATTTGAAAGAGCAAGTGAGGGTCTGAAGGCAGGAAAGAGAAGAAGGAAATGGTGTACTTATAATCTCAAAAAGTTTAAAAAAAAACTGAAATACAGCCAATAATTTAAAAAAACTAAAAAGGCAAAGTGTGGTAAATAACGACGCCTAATGGAACTCAAGTGGTTTTCACGCTTGTTTGCGTATGCACTTTCGTTTGTTACAAAAGCTGACGATGAGGCAGTAACTTTAAAAAATAAGCGTGTAATGAGGACTGCCCTCTTCACGGTAGTTGCCTTGAGAGACCATTTAGTCTTATTATGTGGCCATCAGACAAAGCAGTTTCAGAAAGAAAATGACTTTTAGAGTCATTTTTTTTGCAGCTGGGTGGGGTTGCCAGACAAACTGCAGTTAACGGTTCAAAGTGAATTTTGTGTAAACATGGGGCCTGTCTCCACTAAAACCTCTTTGTTTACTGAAGTTCAAATTGAACCGTGTCCTGCTCTGTCATTGCGAATCCTGGCATCTCTAAGCCTGGGTACTTCTGTGTGAAGGCCTTAGCCGACGCCAGCCTTCCTTGAAAGGCAGCTGAGATGTGACTGTTTATAGTCTGTCAGGGTAAAGGCTCATGTCAAGAAGGATAACATCATCTTGAAACAGGTTTTCTGATGAGACGTGAAGTCCAGAGAAACTCGGAGCATTTACCAGGAGTTTTTGTAAGTTATTTTTAAAATTGGCATACAAATAACTTTCATGCATATCCCAAGTCGTTGTAATCAACCCCAGGATTTGGAAGTGTGTAGCCCCCCAGTAGTTTAAGATTCTGAGCAGGGAGTAAGGAGTCAGAGGTTTGTGTGGAGTATCAACTGTTAGTGTCACATTAAGGACTGGTGTCAACCACTGAACCTTTGACATTGTTGGCCGTGAGACCTGGACAGATTTTGTAACTCGTTGGCCTTATAAACCCTTTGGTTTGGTTTAGAAGATCTGCACAAGAAAAAATGCTTCTCCAGAGATAATCAAGTGGATTTACTCCTTGGTAAAATAAGTCTCTCCATGAAAATGTTCAATCATTAATGATAATTCCGTTACTCCTGATATGATACATTCTGTTTCATGCCCATTCTTTTTATGATAATTTTTACCTAAAGTTTAATTAAAAATTTTAATTAGCACGCACAGCATTAGATTTGGTTTGTGTTGACTCTCAGGCCACCCCTTCTCCATCATCCCCCTGACATATTCTTGTGCCCTTCAACCCCATAGCCTGCTTTCCATTCATTCATATTTGCCAAAGTGCTTGGCGTCACTACTCCATAAAGTGCTGGTGCAATATGGGCCCTTTATCATGTCATTGTTAGTACTATTGCCATAGTTGTTTTCATAATAGCACCATGACATTGGCACATTAGGATTCATTCAACTTTTGAAAGTGTAGTTATACTGTGTCAGGAAGAGTAAGTGATTTGCCATTAAACAGCATCAAACTAATGCTCCTTTTTTTTTTTTTTTTTTTTTTTTTTTTTTTTTAGCTAAACTGCCCCTGAGGAAGGAGTGTTCGGTAAAGAACACTCTGAGTTTCCTCCAAACTTGAAAGTTAAAAGGTGGCCATATATATATCCAGATGTTGTGGCACACACTTTTAATCCTAGCACTCAGGAGGCAGAGGCAGGGGGATTTTTATGAGTTTGAGGCCAGCCTGGTCTACAGAGTGAGTTCCAGGACAATCAGGACTGTTACACGTCCCTTTCTCTAAAAACTGATAGATAAATAGATAGATAGATAGATAGATAGATAGATAGATAGATAGATAGATAAGGTGAGCCAAGTGTGGTAGTACATTCCTTTAATCCTAGCACTTGGGAAGCAAAGCAGGTGGGTCATTATGAGTTCAAGGCCAGCCTGGTCTACAGAGTGAGTTCCAGGCCAGTTAAGATAATGTAGTATGAGCTTGTCTCAATAAATAAATTAGGTAAAAACAGTATTCTACTGAGACATGGTGTTCCAAGGCACGTTTCTTGGCAGGTGGTTCCACCCAGAAATAAAAACAAAACGAGGATCTTTTCAAAGTTATGAAAATATCAGTCTGCTAAGTCAGTGAGTATGTGGTCCTCAAAATATCACTGATCCATGATAAAACATCACTAAAATCAAGTTTGCATCATTGGCAACTGCTTTTTTAAACAGAATACAAACAAGCATACAAATAAACAAAAAAATACAAATAATAAAAGGAAATAATAATAAAAGGAAAATGATGATAGACTATGTTAAAATTGAGAAGCTTGCGCTGAAAGACAAAAATTGCTGGGTATTAGCTCAATAGTTGAACACTGACTTAGCATGCTCAAAGCCCTGGGTTCAAACCCAGCACCACAAAAAAGTGAAAACACAACTATAAAGGTAGAGAAAAGGGATGCAACTAATAGCCCTACCCAGTTATGATGTCTATGAACCACAATGACCAGCATGACCAGATGCAGTAGTGGCACACATACCTTGGCAGTAATCAACAGCTCTCTAATTGGACTTAAGGCCCGCTCAGCAAGAAAGAAACCATGCCTGGTACTGGAAACCTAACAGATTACCAAGGGCTAGTGAAATCACTGATCTTGGAGAAGAACCTACAACTGCTTTACTAAACCAGCATAAACCCTAACTACTTTCTAAGTATTTGTTCTTATACACACAGATAAGTATAGTCCTCACCCCTTATCAAGGACACTTCTCTTTGCAACAGACAGAGGCCATTACAGAACATCATAACCAATCAAAATGCAGAGTTATGGAGCCTAGTTCCAATGGAAGCATCTATAAAACAACTCCCACACCTAAGGCTCAAAGAACATTGTGGAAGAGAGGGAGGAAAGACCATAAGAGGCAGAGGATCAGGGAGTTTGTGAGATTGTGTCTCTTAGTAATGTCAGAAGCTACACTCATGACGTCTTACTAACGTGGATGCCTAAACATGAGCTGAACAGTGCTATGGGATGGTCTGTATGTCAAACATGTTGCTTATTGGACAAAAAATAAAACACTGATTGGCCAGTGGTCAGGCAGGAAGAAGTATAGGCGGGACAAGGAGGAGAGAATTCTGGGAAGTGGAAGGCTGAGGAGACACTGCCAGTTGCCACCATGACAAACAGCATGTGAAGATACCGGTAAGCCACAAGCCATGTGGCAAGGTATAAATTTATATAAATGGATTAATTTAAGCTATAAAAACAGTTAGCAAGAAGCCTGCCACGGCCATACAGTTTGTAAGCAATATAAGTCTCTGTGTTTACTTGGTTGGGTCTGAGCGGCTGTGGGACTGGCGGGTGAGAGAGGTTTGTCCTGACTGTGGGCCCGGCAGGAAAACTCTAGCTACAGAACAGAGACAACAATAGACATGCTGAAGTAGATGAGAGAAAGACCGTGAGGCCTCAACCCTACACAAATAACTACAGGCAACTAATGAAGGCTGAGAGTGGGAGAAACAGTCTTTATCCAGGGAAGAGCACACCCACTGGCTATCTAATACTGAATGGTCAGCCCTGGAAACATGCATACAAGTAACATTATACAGACTAAGAAGGTTATATGTAGAAATATATATGCAACAACAATCAATGAACAAGAAAGGCCATTAATTTGAACGAGCACAAAGAGGGGTACCTAGGAGGGTTTTGGAGGGAGGAAAGGGAAGGAGGAGATGATGTAACTATATTATAATCTCAAAAATAAAAGAACTGGTTTTAAAAAAATTATTTGAGGATAAACTCAAGGAAAATTTTGAGAAGGTATTTTTTAATAATAATGATAGATAAATTATCCGTGTCCACAATATATAAAGAATTTTTATAGATTAATAAAAAAAAGATTCTCAATAGAATGATAGCCAAAAACTTAACATATCAAAAATAACACAAATAGCTAGTCGGCTTACTTACAAATATTCATCTTCTGTCATCAAGGAATTGCAAATTAAAAAGTATAATGGAATCTAAATCTTACCTACTAGAATGACTACTATGAAAAAGATGAAAAACATGAAGTGTTGGTAATAATGCACAGCAACCAGACCACATTATTTATAGAAATATAAATTAATACAATCTCTTGGAAAATAATTTGGCAGTATCCATTAAAGCTTGACACATGCAATCTCCAGAGCCAGCAAATCTGCTCCTGTGTGTATACACAGCAGAAATGCACACATGGGTTCAGCATAAAACAAGCACCAGGATTTTTTAAGGACTTCAAATAATTACTCCTGTAATGGTTAACACTCATGGTCAGCTTGACTGGATTTGAAATCACATCTGGGTGTGTATTTCCAAAAAAAAGTTTAAATAAGAAGACCCACCATATAGATGGAGGGCACCATCCTATTGATCAAGGTCCCAGACTAGATGAGAAGATAATGAGGAGGGAGTCACCTGAATACTAGCATTCGTCTCCCTCTCTGCTTCTTGGCCACAAGTACAGTGTGACCAGCCATTTCTACTCCCACCAACCATGCCTTTTGTGGCGGCTAATCTTGGCTGTCAACCTTGACTATGTCTGGAATCAACTAAAACTAGGTGAAGACCCACCCCAATCTAGGCCACTCCTTCTGGTGGCAGCCCACATAAAAGGATATGGGAAAAGGAAGATTTTGCTTTTTGCCTATTTATTCTCAATCTCTTTAGTAAGTTCATCTATCCTGTGAAGGTATTCCTTCACTGGTATTAGAACCTACTTTTTCAATTCCAACATAAAATGAAGACCACCGGCCCTTTAAGAATCCTCCAGCACTCCACCACCCAGTTGAGACGGCTGCAACATCCAGCCCTGTGGACCAGACAACCACTGGATTTATGGCCTTTCAGTTGGGAGACAGCCATTGTTGGACTACCAGGCCACAGACTGTAAGCCACTCTCTGTTCCTTTAGAGAACACTAACTAACACATTTTCCCACCTGGATGGATTATATCCCCTCAAAGCATGAGCCATAATGGACTCTTCCTTTCTTAAGTTGGTTCCATCACATAATTTTGTCACAGCAAAAATTAACAGTCCCCACATGGACTTTCCCCAGTTCCCATCTACAGTAGAATAGATAAACAAAGGATGTAACCACACAGTGAGTTCTGTGTAGAAGTGTACCCAACTTATAGCAGCATAGGTGAGCCTCAGAAATATAACCTTGAGCAAATCAGCCAAACACCAAAGACAGCAGATGATATTTGTTTCCTTTATGTAAAACAAAAAAAAAACCAAAAATTCAAAAGACGTGACAATTTTGAAAGTTGGTGGTTCTACTTGGTATGGGTAGAGGAATGTGGGTAGTGACTGAAAAGAACCACAGAGCTGCTATTGTGCTGTTTGTGATGTTTATTCATCTGAGTGTGTGGCGAGATTGTTTGTGCTCTTATGTGCAAATTATAGTGGATATTATTGTGCAATATTCACTTCAAGTATTAGAACTATAAAAAGATCTATTGTCCAATGGCTATCAAAATTTCACTCTGAGAGTAGTGTGTGTATGGTTGGAAACAATATTTTCCTACAGTGCTTAAGGGATGTGTTATAACAGCCAACTGTTGCTTTGCCTGCCCTGTATACTTCCTTGTTCTTTCAGAAATAAAATTCCATTTTTTTCATATGGTTACCTATCAATTGTATAGACTAATAACACCCTTCCTCCCTCCCCCACTGCAGGAGTAGGCACGAAACTCCAGCCGAACACTCTGAGAACCTCAGGCATCAGGACACAGCAACTGGGCCCAATAAAGTGTACATGTACTCAGTCCAGTTGATTGCCAAATTGTCTTGTAAGGAAGTCCGTTTGAGTTGTCGTCATCCATTTTCTGTTTGGACATAACAGAATATCATGGCTTGAGTAATTTACAAAGAACAGTGTGTTTGGCTCACAATTGCAGAGTCTTAGAACTCCAAGGAATAGTGGCAGCACCTGCTGAGGACTTCAGTCCTGTATTATGTCACGTAAAAAAAAAAAAAGCACAAAAGCATGCAAGCGAATGGAGAAGAGACAAAGTACAGGGGCAGAGCTGTTCTACAACAACCACTCTTTCAATAACTAACCCACTCTCACGGTAACAGCACCAGTCATGCCCCAGGGCTCTGATCTCACAGTCCAGTCATATCTCATTCGGTCACACAGCCCACCTCATCCCCGGGGATGTGGCTTCCAATGCATGAATGTGAGTGACACATCCTAACCGTAGCACTACTTAGCAGTGAGGTTTGGCTGGGTGGTGTATGCAAACCTTCCCCACACTTAATGGTTTGGCTGGGTGGTGTATGCAAACCTTCCCCACACTTAATCTATCTGTCACCTTGTAGTAAATTACCACAGATGGAATGCTTTAAAACAAGACTTTCATTACCTCAGCTTCTGTGAGACAAGAGCTGTAGATTTCAGGATGGACCTTGGCTTCAGGATCTCCCAGAAGACTGTCAGGTGTTGACCAGGGCTGAGGTCTCATGTGAAGATCTAATATGGAAATCGTGCTTCCAAGCACGCTCAGATTCCAGCTGACCGACAGCACTGTCGTTTCTGGACAACATGGACCTAACATGGCTGCCTTGTTTTACCAAACTACACACAAAGTGAGCAGGGAGTGAAATGATCTGCTAGTAAAACAGAAGAAAAACTCTGATGCGACGTAACCATAGAGATGGTCTCCTGTCACTCTGGCCATTATTACAGTAGCTGGAAGCACATTTCAAAGCCAGTCTACATGGAAAGAAGAGGGAATTAGCTCAGGGGACCGGAGTCACTGAAGACTGTTTCAGAGTCTGTCCACCACAGTGTTCAAGGACTTAACTCAGCTCTAAAATCACATTGAAAAGAGTGTATGATCAGTCTGCCTGGCCAGTGTGCTTTATCCTGCTGCATATTCACAGGGAGCAGAAGCAGGCATAAGGCTGGAGGTGGGGCCTAGAAGGTCAAAGAACTTGCAAATATTAGTGAATTAAATTAAACCTGCCCACATAATGCGGGAAAACATTTTGTAATAAGATATTCCTTGTCCTCTTGAAGCCTTTGAGGAATCAAAGGAGCATCGTAAACTTTATGAGAGCTTTGCTTTGAGAATGCTGTCTGTCAGGCCATTGCCTGCCAGTAAATTGTCTTCACATTAGTCATCGCTAGACATTAGACATGCTTCGGAAAAGACAAGACAAAGGAGTTGAGATCACAACTACTCAAACCCCAAATTGAAAGCTTGAAAAGACAGAGAAACATACATATAAAGTCGTTTATAATGTGATTTTATATATTGCTATAGAAATGTAGTGTAGATCAATATAAAAACATAAAGCTGCTGGGCGGTGGTGGCGCACGCTTTTAATCCCAGCACTTGGGAGGCAGAGACAGGCAGATCTCTGTGAGTTCGAGGCCAGCCTGGGCTACAGAGTGAGTTCCAGGCAAGGAGCAAAGCTACACAGAGAAACCCTGTCTCGAAAAACCAAAAAAAAAAAAAAAAAAAGAAAAGAAAAGAAAGAAAGAAAAAACTTAGCTATAAATATTACATATGAATTATATAGAAACCATATATTATACACTATTTTCCTTTAGTTTATAAAAATATCCCTTTCAAATTGAATCTTTTGAGGCTATTGTAAGGAAAAAACATTTCTATATCCACAATCAAATCACTTAGATAAAAAGAATTCACATCACTCAAATACAGGAATAAGGACACAAAACCATGTGGATAGTAAGTATGTCTGGGCAACTTAATTCTGGAATATATTCCTCAAATCACACTATTTCAGGCTATAAAAAACAGTGTTCCAGAGCTCCTTTGTAAGTATTCACTAAATGATATTGTGACCGTTATCACGGGCATACAATATGAAAAAATATATAGATAATTCTGGAGATGTGGTTGGCAGCAGCATCCTCTGCTTCGGGCTGTACATTTGTGTTCAGGAAGGTTTGAGTCAGTGATTTGCTTGATTCCTCATACCTTGGCATGAGGTCCTATGTGTTGGAACTTAAGTAATAGTGTAAGATCTGTGAGAGTCTTTGAATCCTACCCACTCCACTAGATCATGGTACGCAGCCTGTGGGTCACAACCCCAAAAGGGGGTCACATATCAGATGTTAACAGTATGATTCATAACAGTAGCAAAATGATAGTTATGAAGTAGCAATGAAATAATGTTATGGCTAGGGGGCACCACAACATGAAGAACTGTATTAAAGGGTCAGAGCATTAGGAAGGTTGAGAACCACTGCACTAGATGAAAGCTTGGGAGATAGGAAACTGAAGAAACAATAATAGTTGAGGTGGGGAGAAAGATTAGGGAACTTAGCACACCCGGGGTCTCCTTTCCCATCCTAATCTATGTGAGCACTCCCCTTGGATCAGACAGTGAGCTCAACAGAGTTATAGAGATAAGAGAATTGAAGGAGGGGACGCTTTGGCTTACCGATCATGAACGCCTTCTGTTTTGATTGCCCAGCATCTTCCCCACTCTTAGTAAGAGCACTTCCGGTTTTCTTGATTATCTACTGTTCCACTTAGTCCATGCAACCAGGTCATTTGACCATAAGACTCTTAAGGTTCTAAACAGTGAAGAGCCAGGACATTTGGCTCATGGATGAACAAGACACCTAAATTGGATCAGTGAACATCAGTTATGGGACATTTTCTAGAATGATGACAAAAGAAACATTCTTTGGGGGTGCCAAGATCGCTGGATACAGAGCCACCCTGAGAATGGAGTTCTCATGGGAGAGGGGTGAAACAGCATTTGAGCAACAAATCCAAATGTGCCCCACCCACCCACAAAAAAATCTATGGCCAGTAGTCAATAATTCTAGGTATTTCAAGTGTCTCCTAACATGAGTGACAGATACCAGTGTCCCTAAAATTCCCAGAAAAGCTGGAGATGGCCTTCACCTTTTATGTCTCCAAACTAACTTGTTTCCCAAAGCTCTCCTTAGCTTCTCCAGATGAATAGTTACATATTCTTATGAGTTATGAATCCTTAGCAATGAGAATATACAGGGAGTATGTATACAAATGAGGCTTAATGTATGGAAACGGCATCATTTTTTTTTAAAAATTCTAAAATGACTCCCCAAAATGAAATGAATCATTATTCAAAGCTCCACATAGTTGAGGATGTATCACTGAGACTTGGGAACACAGACAGTGCTGTGGTTTAAATCTGAACATGACTCACAAGATCATGCTTTGAATGTGTGTTTCCCATATGCTGGCACTAATTCAGGTATCAGTGAAACCTTTAGGAGGTGTAGCCTGGCTGGCAGAAGCAGGTCACTAGGTGGCATGCCTTTGAGTGCCTTGCCCCTGGTTCTGGCCTCACTCTGTTCCTTGGTCTGTTATAATATGATCAGTCTCTGTCATGTGCTCTTCCCACTAGAAACTGAGCTTGCGAGTCATGCCTTACCACGATACACTGAAACCCCCTAACATAGCCAAAATAATTGTTTCTTCCCTTGGGTGATCTCTCTTGGGTACTGTATTCACGGTGAGAGAAAAGTAACTAATACAGAAATCTAGTAGCAGAGAAATGGGTTCATTGCTGGAACCAAACCCAACCGTGTGGTTGTTAAGCTTTTGTAACTGGTTTGGGGAGGAACTTCAAGAATTTAGAGATATAAACTGGAGAAGTCGTAGGATGCTATCAGCAGAGATCAGCTGGAGGGTCAGTGGGAGTGCAGAAGATCAGGGTGCTCATAGAAATTCAGACAGTGAAGGCTAGACTCATGGGGTTTATACGGGATCAAGAACTCTAACGGGAATTAGACTAGTGGCCATTCCCATCTCATTCTGGGAAAGACTATGTGTATGTCTTCCCTGTGCCCTGGAAATCCGAGTAATGTGAATTCAAAAGTAATGGACTAATTGAGTTGGTAGAGTAAATTGAAAGACAGCACAGGATTCAAGGCACACCATGGTTACTGCTGCCTACTTTCATCCACAGTCTCAGTAAGAATATGAAGCAGGAGCCAGAGACACTGGAGTGAAGACCCGATGAGTTGGTCCAAACCCTAGATCCCACAAGGTAGCAAGAAGGAACTGACTCTGCAAAGTTGTCCTGGCCTGCACACACATGCTACGGTATGCACATGTCTGCACACACACGTGTGTGCACATGCCACACACATACATACACATACACCAATAAATAAACATTTTAAAAATAATCTTGAGCAAAAAGCAAAAGCATATAGAAGTGAAAATACGCAGCTTATCAGAAAGAGAACACATTAAAGTCTGTGGACAAAAGAGATTTTCATTGTTATAGATAATAATGACATTTTTTTAAAAAGCCAAGCTAGTAGATGCCTGCACAAGACCCACACAAGATCAAGCCAGTCAAAATTCCAACATGTCTGAGAGAGGAGTTCATGAGGCCCTACTCTAGTGGCACTTAATGGCTACTGAGGAAGGATCAGTCACTTTTTTTTTGAAGGGTGACCATTGGTAGGTGTCCCCTGACCCAGTGGATGGCCCCACATGCCTTTGTATATGGCCAATTCTAATTAGCCTCTGTGGTAAGAAGGAAAAGAAGACCAAGGAGAAGACGGAAGAGGAGAAGGGGGAATGAAGTTGGAGGAAGACAGGTTGGGGGGGGGCGGTCTCAGAGGGAGTCATTTGGGTATGAAATGTTCAAAATGCATTGTATACATATATGCAAATTTCAATGAATAAATAAAGCATATTATTAAAAAGTAGAGCCGGGCGTGGTGGTGCATGCCTTTAATCCCAGCACTAGGGAGGTAGAGGCAGGCGGATCTCTGTGAGTTCGAGGTCAGCCTGGTCTACAGAGCAAGTTCCAGGACAGCCAGGGTGGTTACACAGAGAAACCCTGTCTCAAGAAACGAGGAGGAGGAGGAGGAGGAGGAGGAGGAGGAGGAGGAGGAGGAGGAGAAAAGATTTTGCTTCAAATCTTAGGAGAGACTTTGAACTTTGGACTTTTAAACAGTGCTTTAACTGTTAGGACTTCAGTGAATTCTTGAAGTTTGACTAATGCATTTTTGTTAGGAGATGGCTATGAGCCTTTGGGGTCTGGGGGCAGAAGATCATGGCTTGTATATGAACCATCAATGCTCGTTCTCTAAATGGTGGCATTATTTGGAAGCTGGGATACTGTCATAAAGTGGGGCCTACCTCGAAGTATGTCACTAGAGGTTTGAAGGTCATTTTGAAGATTATCCCCATACCATGCTCTCTACTTTCTGTTCCACCAGAACATGAACAACCTCTACCACATTCATGCCACAATGCCCCGCACCACACCATTCCTCACATCTTCTCTACCACATGCCCCGCACCACACCATTCCTCACATCTTCTCCACCACATGCCCCGCACCACACTGTTCCTCACATCTTCTCTACCACATGCTTATCCCACAGTGCACCACACCACACCATTCCTCACATCTTCCCTGCCATCATACACTGAAATCCTTTGAAACCACAAGCCAAAGTCAAGCTCTCCTCCATCAAGTTGTTTCCATTAGTTTTAGGGGTCACAGTGATGCCATGGTTACTAAGATGACTAGTAAATGGCAAAACCGAATTATAATGAAACCTGCCTGATCAGAAACGCTGTGTACCTTCCACCATGTTATCTACTATGGGTAGATCTACACTGATGTTTTGGTTCTCCTCTGCTCTCCTATCAGTGATCAGGGCTATATAACTTCCAGATAGATACTGTGATGGTAACTTCATGTATAGCTTGTCTAGGCTACGGAGTGCTTAGATATTTAAACATTATTCGTGTGTGTGTGTGTGTGTGTGTGTGTGTGTGTGTGTGTGTGTGTGTGTGTGAGAGAGAGAGAGAGAGAGAGAGAGAGAGAGAGAGAGAGAGAGAGAGTTTCTTTCAGATTAACATTTGAATAGGTAGACTGAGTAGAGTAGATTGTCTTCCCTTATGTGAATGGGCTCATCCATCTGCTGAAGACCTGAATAAAATAAAAGGAAATAAGAAAGAATTCTTTCTTCCCTATGTCTTTAAGCTGGAATATCAATTTTCTGTCTTTAAGTTTACTATTGACTATCAAGGGTCTTCAGCTTAAAAACTAAAAATATTGGACTTCTTCCCTTCCATATGATTGAATTCTTTTTTCTTTTTTCTTTTTTTTTTTTTTTGTTTTGTTTTGTTTTCCAAGACAGGGTTTCTCTGTGTAGTTTTGGTCCTGGATCTCGCTCTGTAGACCAGGCTGGCCTCGAACTCACAGAGATCCACCTGGCTCTGCCTCCCTAGTGCTCTTACTCTTAATTTGCTTTCCGGTAGGTCTTCCATCACAGCACCTAGACTAGTAGAGATGCAAACACTGTCAGTGAAGGCCTGCGTAATCTTCTAGCCACTAAGGCTGACACTTCACTAGGCCACACCCAGGTCCCACAGCCATAAGGGCCTGCACAGTCTGAGTTGGAAGCCAACACACGCTACAGGGGAAATGCATGAATGCATCTCACTGAGGCACAGGTTTCTGCCTCACGCTGAGGCAGGTGGAGAGCTCTGTGTGTGAGCACTGACCTGGGATAACTATACTGCTCAGGGTTAGAGGAGCAGAGGAGACGCTCCTGAATACCAACTCTGAAGCTAAGCTATGTAGCACGAATTTTTAAAAGGTCTTATTAATAAAAAAAAAAAAAAAACCTCGGGAGCCAGATATTGGGGTGAACACTGAAAGATCAGAGAAACAGAACAAGCCACAGCCTCACCTTACCAACTCCTCAGCTGATCCTGTTTCCACAAATCCCCAGACTGAAATCCTCTGAGTCCTCAACCGAATGGATCTCAGCTGAACTGCTGCTAAAAGCTAAAAGCTTAAAGAGACTCTGGTTCCAGACCCTCAGACCTTATATACCTTTCTGCTTCCCGCCATCCCTTCCTGGGATTAAAGGCGTGTGTCACCATGCCTGGCTGTTTCCAGTGTGGCTTTGAACTCACAGAGATCCAGATGTATCTCTGCCTCCAGAATGCTAGGATTAAAGGCATGTACTACCACTGCTTAAACCTATGTTTAATATAGTGGCTGTTCTGTTCTCTGATCCCCAGATAAGTAATTTATTGGGGTGCACAATATATCAACCACAAAACTGGGCAGCATCGGAGTGTCACTGTGACTGGGAAGGACATGGTGTAAGCTGGAGGCTGGGGGTGGGGAAGAGAGTCAGACCCAAAGTCCATCTCCAAGACCAACAATTATGCAAGTGAGAACTTGAGCCTAGATGAGGGAGAGATGATTCAGACGTTTCCAAAGGAATCGTGTCAATTCCCAGCACCCACATAGTAGCTCAAACCATCTGTAAGTCCAGTTGTATGAGATCTGATGCCATCTTCTAGCCTCTTTGGGCACTGCATGAACATAGTGCCCATACATACATGCAGGAAAACATTCATACAAATAAAATAAAAAAGAAAAATATTTAAAGAAAGAAAGAGAAAGAAAGAAAGAAAGAAAGAAAGAAAGAAAGAAAGAAAGAAAGA
>CABHPR010147907.1:0-22149 GCA_902168415.1 Peromyscus melanophrys | reverse complement strand
AAAGAAAGAAAGAAAGAAAGAAAGAAAGAAAGAAAGAAAGAAAGAAAACTTGAGCCTATCCCACTGGGCTGCTGGTCTCCATCTGCTGTGAGGATGTGTCTAGAGATTCTTGATGAGAGTTCTACCTGAGTAAGGCCTTTATTTTCTTCCTGGCTTTGGAGTTTCAGCAGAGCAGTCCTAGCTCTGAGCTCCAAGGCAAAGTCCCCCATTTTCTTCTGTACCTTGTTCCTGAGACAGTAGGCCACGTTCCTGCCTAGCTGCATCAGGGGATGGCAGGGGCAGTAATTTGGCTACTTGGCTAACACATTTCAGTTGTTCACGCCGTGGGTAATAGCCTTTGGGGCAGGGTCATGGAACTTGGCTTGGCACCTGGCTTCACTGAAGTGAGATGGGTGCTGGGTTTCAAGTCTAAGGCCTGGACTTAATTCCTTCTACCTCCTCCAAATGGCTGGTGTTCCTCTTCATGTGAGTCAGGAGGAGCAACATGGGCAGCTCCTTCCTGCTTTCTTTTGTGGTTATTTTGTTGCCGTTGTTTGGTTTTTGTTTGTATTATTCACTTGTTTGTTTTCTACAGTTATTTTGTTGTGTTGTGTTGTGTTGTGTTGTGTTGTGTTGTGTTGTGCTGTCTGCAGTTTGGGTTGATTAGTTGGCTAGTTGGTTAGTTCAGTTTTTTGGAGACAAGCTCGAGAGGTGTAACCCAAACTAGCCTTGAACTCCCAATTCACCTGTCTCATTCTCCTAAGTGGTGGAATTTCAAATTCGGGCCATCGTGCCCAGATTCTTTCTTGACTTCTTCAATGCGGCTTAGTCTTAGACTAAGGCCAGACCCAATAGTCTTACAAAGATAGTTCAGCCCATGAATATTCAAATCTGCACCTGTGAGGAGATGATTTCTGGACGATCTTCCTCAGTCACAACTTTTGAACGTCTTCCATTCAAATCTATCACATTCGGTGGTATAAGCCTTGGCTAATAGTAGATAAACAAAGGAGAGATAGATCATGTGGACATATGACATGTCCATGTAGATATATTTGAGTCAACAGCATGGAGAGATTTCTATGTTTGAGGCGATGTGCTAGTCCCTGTGATGGACAGAGATAAATGTGGTGGTATTGTGTTCCCCAAAATATTGTGTATGCTAATAAACTTATCTGGGGTCAGAGAACAGGACAGCCACAATATTAAACATGAGGATAGGCAGTGGTAGCATACGCCTTTAATCCTAGCATTCCAGAGGCAGAAATTCATGTGTTCAAGGATACACCCAAGCATGGTGACCCATGCCTTTAATCCCAGAAAGCACGCCTTTAATCCCAGGGAGTGGCGGTAGAAAGCAGAAAGGTATATAAGGCGTGAGGACCAGAAACTAGAGGCATTTGGCCTGGAGAGGCCTTTGGCCTGGAGAAGCATGTGGCTGGTTAAGCTTTCAGGCTTCTAGCAGCAGTTCAGCTGAGACCCATTCTGGATGATGGCTCGGGGCATCCAGTCTGAGGAAACAAGACCAGCTGAGGATCCAGCGAGGTGAGATAGCTGTGGCTTATTCTGTCTCTCTGACCTTCCAGTGTTCACCCTAATAACTGGCTCCGGGTTGGATTTCATTAATAAGACTTTCTAAGATTCATGCTACAGATAAATGCAAACATGGCTTTGGAATTGGTCCGCTTTAGGTTACCCCAGCATATATAAACTTTCCGGCATACACATAGCTCTTGGCAACTCTCAGTTCTCTTACACTATGCTTCCCTTCCAGGTTTTTTATTTTTTCATTTTACATACCAACCACAGTTCCCCCTCCCTCCCCTTCTCCTGCTCCTCCTCCCCTCCCCTTCCACTCCAACCCCCATCCACTCCTCAGAGAGGGTAAGGCCTCCCACGGGCGGGGGACAGTCAACAAAGCCTGGCATATCAAGTTGAGGCAGGCCCAAGCCCCCTCCCCGCTGCATCAAGACTGAGCAAGGTATCCCACCATAGGGAATGGGCTCCAAGGAGCCAATTTATGCACCAGGGATAAATCCTGGCCCCGCTGCCAGGGGCCCCCACAAACAGACCAAGTCACACAACTGTCACTCACATTCAGAGGGCCTAGTTTGGTCCCATGCAGGCTCCCCAGCTGTTAGTCCAGAGTCCGTGAGCTCCTACTAGCTCAGGTCAGCTGTCTCTGTGGGTTTCCTCATCATGATCTTGAACCCCCTTGCTTACATAATCCCTCTTCCTTCTCTTTGACTGGACTCCAGGAGCTCAGTCCAGTACTTGGCTGTGGATCACTGCATCTGCTTCCATCAGTTACTGGATGTAGGTTCCATGATGACAATTAGGGTACTCACCAATCTGATTACAGGAGAAGGCCAGTTCAGGAACCCTCTCCATTATTGCTAGAAGTCTTAGCTGGGGTCATCCTTGTGGATTCCTGGGAATTTCCCTGGCACCAGGTTTCTCCCTAACCCCACAATGGCTCCCTCTATCAAGATATCTTTTTCATTGCTCTCCCTCTCTGTCTCTCCCCCAACTTGACCATTCTGTTCCCTCATGTTCTCATCCCCCATCCCCTTTCCTAGCCCCTCATCCCCAGTTTACTCATGGAGATTTTTTCTATTTCCCCCTCCCAGGGCAATCCATGTGTGCCCCTCTTAGGGTCCTCCTTGTTACCTAGCTTCTCTGGGGCTGTAGATTATAGCCTGGTTATCCACTTATGAGTGAGCACATATCATGTTTGTCTTTCTGGATCTGGGTTACCTCACTTAGGATATTTTTTTCTAGTTCCATCTACTTACCTACAAATTTCATGATGTCATTGTTTTTTACAGCTTAGTAGTACTCCATTGTGTAAATGTACCACATTTTCTTTATCCATTCTTTAGTTGAGAGGCATCTAGGTGGCTTCCAGGTTCTAGCTATTACGAATAATGCTCCTATGAACATAGTTGAGCAAGAATCCTTGTGGTATGATTGAGCATCCTTTGGGTATATGCTCAAGAGTGGTATGGCTGAGTCTTTAGGTAGATTGATTCCCAATTTTCTGAGAAACCACCACACTGATGACCAAAGTGGCTGTACAAGTTTGCAGTCCCACCAGCAATGGAGGAGTGTTCCCCTTACTCCACATCCTCTCCAACATAAGCTGTCATCAGTGTTTTTGATCTTAGTCATTCTGACAGGTGTAAGATGGTATCTCAGAGTCATTTTGATTTACATTTCCCTGCTGACTAAGGATGTTGGACATCTTCTTAAGTGCGTCTCAGCCATTTGAGATTCTTCTGTTAAGAATTCTCTGTTTAGATCTGTACCTCATTTTTTAATTGGATTATTTAGTATTTTGATGTCTAGTTTCTTGAGTTCTTTATGTATTTTGGAGATCAGCCCTCTGTCAGATGTGGGGTTGGTGAAGATCTTTTCCCATTCTGTAGGCTGCCATTTTGTCTTTTTTACCATGTCCTTTGCCTTACAGAAGCTTCTCAGTTTCAGGAGGTCCCATTTATTAATTGTTGCTCTCAGTTCTGTGCTACTGGTGTTATATTTAGGAACCAGGTTCTTATCCTTAGAGCAAAATGAAAGATCCCCAAGAGTTCCTTTTGTGTGAGTTGAATGCAACCTTTGGCCCTTCAGGAAACAAGCATCACTTAGTATGTACAAGATTTCACGCTGGAAAAGAGTCAGAATTTCCCAAGTAAATAATTTACAGCTTCATTGCCTTAGCTTTAGACTTAGACTAGCTGGGAGAAATGCAGACTGGGATAGAGTAATGCCATGTGGGGCCAACAAGGGAAATTCCAGGAACTGCATGTTCCCACACAAGGTTGTGTCCTGTTGTCCCCATTCATTAGCAGTTTGGGCAGCTCTGACCACTGCAGGCTTGACACACACTCGTGTTCAGGAAAAACTGGCATAGAGGAATCCTTACACCTCCATTATTTATTCTTGCTGAGTGTGGTGGTTTGAATGAAAACAGCCCCCATTGGCCCACAGGGAGT
The DNA here is from genome assembly GCA_902168415.1 of Peromyscus melanophrys. Classification (NCBI taxonomy): domain Eukaryota; kingdom Metazoa; phylum Chordata; class Mammalia; order Rodentia; family Cricetidae; genus Peromyscus; species Peromyscus melanophrys. Next base: position 18,178 of record CABHPR010147907.1, on the reverse strand, counting down.
GGCACTATTAGGAGCTGTGGCCTTGTTGGAGCAAGTGTGGTCTTGTTAGAGGAAGTTTGTCACAGGGGGTGAGTTTTGAGGTTTCAGAAGCTCAGCCTAGGCCCAGTGACTCACTCTTTCTTTCCTGCTGCCTGAGGATCCAGATGTAGAACTCACAGCCTCTTTCTGGAACCAGGTCTGCCTGCACTCCACCATGCTTCCTGCCATGATGACAACGGACTAAACCTCTGAAACTGTAAGCCAGTCCCCAACTAAATGTTTTCCTTTATAAGAGTTGCTGTGCTCATAGTGTCTACTCACAGCAATAAAAACTCTGAGTCAGAAGTTGGTACCAGGAGTGGGGCATTGATGAGATAGGCTGGACCATGTTTTTGTTTGCAGGAATATGGAACATTTTGGGACTTTGGACTAGAAAAGTGAATGAACATTTTAAGTGGGGCTTAATGAGCCATCCTAGTAGGAGCATGGAAGATAGTGGCGCTGATTTGAACAGTGGGGGTCCGGCTCAAAATGTTTCAGAGGAGAAGAATATTAGTATGTGGCCTAGAGATCATTCTTGTGATATTTTTACAAAGAATGTGGCTGCTTTTTGTCCTCATCCAAAAAGTCTACCTAAGGCTAAGTTGAAGAGTTTTGGATTAATTGTGCTGACAGGGGAGATTTCAAAACAGCCTCGTGTTGACTATATCATGTGGTGATTAGTGGCTAGTCTTATGTAGATCTATAATGAAAAGGAGAAAGCTGAGCAAGGAAAAATACAAAATGTACAGTTTGTGTGCTTCCCAAATACTGGGAACAGAGGAATGAGATCCCAAGTCCTGGGATTAAAGGTGTGTGCCACCACTGCCTAGCTCTGATTCTCTTTTAGACTGGATTAATCTTGTGTAGTCCAGGGTGGCTTTGAACTCACAGAGATCACAGGATCTCTGCCTCCCAAGTGCTAGGATTAAAGGTGTGTGCCACCACTGCCTGGCCTCTATGTTTAATCTAGTGGCTGGCTCTGTCCTCTGATCTTCAGGCAAATTTTATTTGTTAGAGTACAAATGAAATATCACTACACATTACTATTTCAAAAGGGGGGAAAGGGAGCATAATGAGAAAATGCTGGACCAAAGCAAGACCAGAAGCCAGCTTTGCAAACTTCAAACTCTGCACCTCCATATCTGGTGTCAAAGTCCTCTTCAGATCTCCAGCTCCTTTCAGCTTTGTTGACTGCAACACATATCTTTCTCTTGGACTGGTTCTACTTCCTGTTAGCAGCTTTCCTCAGCAGGTATCCTATGGCTCTGGCACTAAGAAGGTTGAGAGAGGAAATGATATGGCTGGGCAAGGAAAGGTATTTAAGGCAGGAGACAGGAACTCAGTCCTTTCACTGAGGGCTCAGGGGCATTCAGTCTGAGGATTCGTGGAGACAGGATCTTCCCCTTTCGGGTGAGCAGTTGGCCAGATGAGAAGTGGCTGTGGCTTATTTCCTCTGATCTTTCAGCATTTATCCCAATTATCTGGCTCCAGGTTTCCATTATAAATCCAATTAGGATTCATGCTACAGTAATGTATATCCTGTGCCATTATATGTTGGAAGTATGTGATCTGCTTTTTGATTTTGATTTTTAAGGAGATTATAGTTAAGACATTGCACGAGTCTCAGAAGAGACTTTAAACTTTAGACTTTTAAACAATGCTGATACAGTGGTAGACTATGGGAACTTTTGAAGTTGAACTAAATGCATTTTGCATTATGATATGGCCACAAGCCTATGAGGGCCGGCGAATGGAATGTGGTGGTTTGAATGAAAATGGTTCCCATAGGGCCATAGGGAGAGACACTAAGTGACAGAACTCTTTGCACATAAGCCACAGAGGATGGTCTTCCTCTAGATAAAACGACCCAGAGGATTTGGAGATCTGAAGAGTGCTTTGGCAGTCGTGACAGTTCCTGCAAAGACATGAATTCTTTTATTTTTAAGGTGAGAGTACACTGGCAATTTCTAGTTTCTCAGAACCTACACACTGGCTGACACATTCAGATACTTAGGGTATTTCTCTGTTGTTGGATAACGAGAGAACTAAAAGAGTCACTCATGAAATCACCATGTTTGACTGAGATTAGACTCAGATAGAACTGCAACAGTGAACATGCACATAGTTCCTATTATATATGAGGCACTGTTCAAAGAACTTAAAAATAATATCATATATATAATATATATAATATATATATATAGCCAGGTGTGGTGGTGCATACCTTTAACCCAAGTGCATAATGATCTTTTTTTGCTTTTGTTTTTTTTGCCAAGTACCTAACTATCACGGCAAGATAGTTAGGGATATCTTTAGGGATAAAGATGCAATAGTGTGGGTCTAGAGAGATAGCTCAGAGGTTAAGAGCACTGACTCCTCTTCCATAGGTCCTGAATTCAGTTCCCAGCAACCACATGGTGGCTCACAACTATAATGAGATCTGGTGCCCTCTTCTGGTGTTCAGGCATACATGCAGGGAGAACACTGTATACATAATAAAAAACATTTTTAAAAAAAAAGATGCAATAGTGACACTCATATCTTGGTAGTAACCAACAGTTGTCTAATTTGACTTAAGGCCTGCTCAACAGAATGAAAATCATGCCTGGTACTGGAAACAGAGCCAACTACCCAGGGCTAGTGTGGTCAATGGTCTTAAAGGAGAACCTACCATGGCCACTTTATTAAACCAGTATAATTCCTAGCTGCATTCTAAATACTTCTCCTCCTACCCACAGATAAGTGCAGCTCTCATCCCTCATCAAAGAAGCTTCTCTTTTCAGCTGTGGGACACCCCTGCAGAAAGCCACAACTAGTCAAAATATAGAGAACAACTAATTGTGGGGTGTCCAGCCCAACTGATACATGTAAACCATAATCCCCAAATCTGAGGTTCAGAGAACATCATGGATGAAGGAAGAGAAAGACTGTAAGAGCCAGAGGAACACAACATCATCTGCAAGATGGTGTCTTCTAGAAATGACAGGGAGGCTGCGTCCACGACACCTCCACAATATGGCTGCCTAGACAAGACCTGAAAATGACACCACCAAGAGATACGTTACCACGGAGGGAGAAAATCCCATGGGGTCCCATCTCTAGATGAAGAACTACAGGCAACTGATGACTGCTGAGAAAGAATTAGTCCTCCCCAGTGATGAGCCCCCTAATTGGTTTTCCAACACCAAGTAATCAGTCCTAAAAATACATACACAAGCAACACTAAATGGACTCATTGGGTTATATTTATGTATTTATGCATTTATACGTATATGTAACAATAATTAAGGGAAAGAGGTCATGAACTTAAAAGGAAATGTGGGAAACATGAGAAGAGAGGAAGTGGGAAATTATATAATTATATTTAATCTTTTAAGTTACACAAAATAATGACTTAATCTTACATCATATAAGATGGATACAATTATTCATAGGAAAAAATACTCCCATTGGAAAGGTGGGAAAATAAAGACTTAGATAACTAATATGTGTAATATTGTCCAACTCTCACCTGACACAACCTAATCAAGCCCAGCCAGTCTTGCTAGAGGGCCAGTGTTGCTAATCCTTGGGTAACACTGCCTTCTACAAATGATGGGGGAAAAAATCCCCATTTAAACGTCTTCCTTCTCATAAACAAATACATAAACATGTGCACAGCCATGTGTGTTTTGGGTAAATATGTACCTTCATGCTGTAAACTCAGTACAGCTGGAAATAGTGAGCTCTTTTCTATCTAGTTAGGACCATAGAACTAAAAACAATACAGTCCATTTCAATTGGATTTGGATAAAACTTCACAGCAGAAAGTAAGTAATAATGGTCTGTAAATACACGCCATTACATAGCAACTAATGTATAAAAGTCCATGGAAATAGTACAGTAACGACTCACAAGCAAATACCTCTATTCCAACAAAGAATTCTCTTTGATCCTACATAAGGAGCTTGATACTATTAAAGGATTCTGTGATCCAAAACCCTGTAAGGACCATTTTTCTATTCTATTTATTCACTCTTGAAATGTACTCTATAGAATAAATATATAAGAACCACCTAGATGTGAGGAAAAAACGGATTTCTGGAGTCCACCACATAGGTGATGAATCAGAATTTCAAGGGGCCTGAGAATCTGCACTGTAGGCATTTCCTTCTATGATGGGCTAGTAATTGATTGTCAGCTTGACAGGATCTGCAGTCACCAGAAGAGACAAGTCTCTGGACATGGGTATGAGGGATCACCTCAATTAGGCTAATAGAGAAGACTCACCCTAAATGTGGACAACCCCTTCCATGGTCTTAGGATCCTGAACCACACAAAAAGAAGTCTATCTAGCCTTCACCTCTCCCTGCTTCCTGGCTGCAGATCCATTGATGTCAACAGTCCCATGCTCCTTCCAGTATGCCATCCTCAGTATGATGGACTGTAACCTAGAGCTATGAGCCCAGAGAAACCCATCCTCCCTCAAGCTGTCAAGGTTTTTATCACAGCAATGAGAAAAGTAACTAATATACTGGCCCTGCTTATCCACTTCCTATTCACGTGCACACTAAATTACCCACGATAGCAAGTCCCACTATAACCACCAAGTCTTTAATCTACTAGAGGCATCACCTCCCTCTCCCTCATTTGAATCCTTAAGACATTTATTTCTAAATCCAGCGAAAGCCGGTTTCCCTCTCACTGTTCTGTTGTGACTTTAAGGGAAGTGAAATATATCCCTGAACTCTGAGCCGTATCCTGTTAGTCTCAGGTTATGGTGTTTACATAAGGTTTTAATTCCACATAAACTGATTTACAATTCAGCCAGTTCACAAGTTCCAAGTTAATGTATGAGGGACATCTAACAAATGATCGCTGGAAAAATAAATGACCAACTTACCCTTAGTATTTTATTGGTTTTATTTTCCTTGGCATTGGTTTTAACCTCTGCTCTTGACTTTGATCCAGCTCTGCAACTCTGAGGGCAGCATTGGTTATTATGACTTTGGTCAAATGAACCTAACAGTTATCCATGATCCCATGGGGGGGAAATTCAGTTTAACACCAATCATCACCGATAGCCATGAGTAACGTTCACCACAGTTCTCTGCTATTCTGGGAAGAATAACGGTTTCTGGGACTGGGGAGATGGATCAACTGGTAAAAGGCTTGCTGCACAAGCATGGGGACCTGAGTTTGATCCCTGACATCCACAGAGACCAGCTGGAACAGTTGAATGAGCCTGCAATCCTAGCACTTGGGAAATGGAAACGAGGGATCCTGGAGCTTGATGGACAGCTAGTCTAGCTAAATGAGTGAGTTCTAGGTTCACTGAGAGACCCCCCCCCCCCATGTCAAAAAAAAAGTGGAGAATGATTGAGGGAGATACTCAGCATTGACCGCTGGCCTCCATGTTCACACATGTGGAACCACATTCATATCTCAATTATTAATTTCACACTTCCACATTTACACCTTCAGCCATCACCTTTTCTGAGTACCAGCTACTCGGCCACCTAAAGGACATATTGAATTCAGCATACCAAGACACAACTCCACCCACAGTCTCCTCCTATATTCCTTTCTCAGTTGCAGGCTTCACTTAGTAGTCTTGGTGATAAAACTATAATGATTTACAGATACTATATACTTTATTTGGCATCTTAATTGACTTCAAGGCCTTCCCTATCTTCTTCACAAGCCTATATTTGCTTTAGTTGAGTTTCTAGCCATCATTATCCTTACTTCTTCCTTCTAACTCCAGACCAAGCACTGTAAACCAAAATTTCTCTGAGTATCCAGTGGCATAACGGAATAAAATAGGCCCAGTGTGGGAATTATAGCATGGTGGCAAACTATAAACACTTGCTTCATCTAAAGCACTTCCAGATCTTTGAACAAGATGCAGAAGTTAGGTGGCCAAAACTTAGCAGATGGAAACCTAGGACTCTCATGAAACATGTGGGCCATACACCTCCAAATGAGGAGAAATGAAGGTAGAGATGGCTGGTCACATGAATAAAGTGTTGGAAAGGTAGGCTGTTGATTCAGGAAGTAGAAAAGTTGAAGCAGGCCTAGACTCATTAAGTTTAGGTGTTAGAAGTTGGTGTAGCAGATATTGAATGGATTATCTATTACGTGTCGACTTGTATCCTACAGAACAGATGTGCTCAGGTCCTAAGCCCTAGTTAACTGTGGCTCTGACTCCATTTGGGGTTGGGCACGACTTAATCCCCAGTACAATCCTATAGAGAGGTCAGGCTTTTAGGAGGGGATTGGGCTTTGAAAGTTTGACTGTCTAGAATGGGACGGAAGCATCATAAACAGGCTGGAAGGAACCAGATTGTCCCTAGTGTCCTCTGCCTCTTTCTGCAACATGAGGATGTCATAAGAAAGTGACAGCTAAGTAACCAGGCATCAGTTCTTCTGGCGCCACAATCTTTGACTTCCAGACTCTAGAACAAAGAGAAATAAACTCCAGTCGTTAACAAACCACCTACTCTGTGGCATTTTGTTATAGAAGCAGGAAGTCTGTACTTAGAGTCTTTGCAAAAATAACCACACCAAGATTAGTGCTTAGGGAGGACACTAATCCAAAGCCTGATGTCCTTGTAAGAAAAAAGGAATTTGGACACAGAAAGACATGGGAGATAAACACACAGAGGAGAACCCCAGGTACAGACATCATCAGAAGCTGAAGTGACATAGTTACCAGACAAGGAATGCCAATGATGGCTGCCAGCACAGGACCCTCAAAGCTCCTCCATCATACCACATGAGAGCCCATGCTGGAGAACTGAAGTTCTAGGCATTAGCACTTCAGCATCTGAAGTTGGGGAAGAACAAGATTGAACTCATAAAGCTAAGAGGCCCCTGTTGACCCTGGAAGTCCTGAGACACTTGTGAAAACTTAATATTTAGCACCCAATGCCTTAAACAAAGGGTGTGTTATTTTTGGCAACAGTTCCTAACTTGTGTGTGAGAATACGACTGAGATTCCGGGTCAAGGAAAATGATGTCAATCGAACTCTTCCAAATATTTAAGGAGAGAAACTGGGTCTAACTCTCTGTGGTCTGTCCCCACCCGCTGACGTACCACTGCCTTTAACAAAGAAGCTGCATTTCTAAACATGCGGACAGTACTTCTTTGTTTTGTTCACTGCCGGTTGCAGGCTGAGGTCTTTCTTCCCCAGATTGGTGTGTTGCAACCCCAACTACCTGCACCTCAAAATAAGACAGGTTTTGAAGTCATATTTTGATGTTCAAAGCTGTTGAATTAACTGAGGCCGTGCAGGTGGGCCCTGACCTAGCCTGGCTGGGGTCCTCAGAGCATGAGAAAATTTAGACGCACCAGAAATGCACGCCTTTGGGGAAAGGACTCAGGAACAAGGACTCAGGGAAAAGGTGCGGCTGTCACAAGTCCAGGAGAAAGACCTCAGAAGAATCTAAACTCGCTGGCACCCTAGTCTTGGGCTCCCAGCCTCTAGGACCATAAGGAAATATATTTCTATTGCTTAATAGGCCTCGTCTGTGACAATTTATGATATCACCCTAGATAACTAATGCCATCTTTAAGTTTAAAACCTTTTTTTGTTTTTGTTTGTTTTTTGTTTTGTTTTGTTTTGTTTTCAGTACTGGGGATTGAACCTAGGACCTCAGGCAGGGAAAGTAAGCAAAAACTTCTGCATTTTGAGAGAGATCAATAACAGTGAGGCCAGCTTCCTGCACAAGGAACTGTGCTCATTAACTTCAGGATCAAGAGTGGAAGCATGTTAGTGGCCGAAGTTCTAATTTGTAAAAGTTAAATAAGGGGTACATTATTTCAGTGTTGCTGGGTTTTGATGTTGTTGTTGTACTTATTTTCAATTTGCTCTGCAGCTAATGATACTTCTTAGACATTTCCTTAACTCAAAAAAAAATCATATGTAGGCTGGGCATAGTGGTGTATGCCTTTAATTCCAGCACTCTGAAGGCAGAGGCAGGTGGATCTCTGCGAGTTCGAGGCCAGCCTGGCCTACATAGTGAGTTCCAGGACAGCCAGGGCTATTCAGAGAAAACCTGTCTCAAACAACAACAACAAAGACATGTCACATTTATAAAAAGAGAGCTGAGGGGTTAAGGAGATGGCTAAGTGAGTAAGGCAGCTGCCACATCAGTGTGAGGGTTGGAGTTCTGATCCCCAGGACCCACATAAGAGCCATCTTTGAGTACACACATGCACCACACGAACACACACACACACATGCGCGTGCACACGTACACACACTGCATATACAGTGCGTATACACAAACAAAACAAAAAATTGGAAAAGTCAACAAAAATTTGAAAATGAGAATTGGATGGGCTCAACAGGTAGCTCAGTCAATAAAGCATGTCTTGCATGCAGAAGAACTTGAGTTCAATGCCCAGAACCCATGTAAAAATGCCAGGCATGTATACACCTGTAATCCCAGCACTGGAGAAACAGACACAAGAGGGACTCTAAAACATGCTAGCCAGTTGATCTAGCCTAACTCATGACAGCTAAGCCAATGGCAGGCTAAGCCTTGTCTCAAAGGAAGGGGACAGCACCTAAGGAATGACATCTGAGCTTGTCCTCAGGCTTCCACACAGACCTATACACACACGTACACAAACACATATGCACACATGTGTATTCAAAATGAGACTTAGAAATGTCTCATCGCAGGTGAGGTTAATGAGGTTTCAAAGCCTTAACCTGTGTGACTCTATGGCCCATGGCTTTTTCTCTGTCATGAGGAACAAGGGCAAGGGAGGAGCCTGTCTAAATTCCAGCCTCTGGTTAGGTTCCTTATAAGGGTTACCTCACCTCATTCTCCCAACAACTCCATGAAGGAATTGTCAATTCAAGAGCAATATTTCTCAAACAATTCCTTTGGAGTATCTTCAAGAAACAAAAGAGGCTGTGAGAAGCTCTCTTCCCTGTGTGACTGGGTGTGTACCTACGTGGGAGCTGATGTGCAAACAAGAAATGTTTGGGCATCACCTTTAAATCGATTAAAAATGTAGACTTTGAGGGGTCTGGAGAGTTGGCTCAGAGGTTGAGAGCACTTGTTGCTCTTGCTGAGGACCCAGGTTTGATTCCCAGCACCCACATGATGGCTCACAACCATCTGTAACTTCAATCACAGGAAATCTTGACACTGTCTTCTGGTCTCCGCAGTCACTAGGCATAAAGTTGGTATACATACACACATGTAGGCAAAACACACATATGCATACAATAATAAAATAAATAAACAGAAATTTAGGCTTTGAGTCAGACACGGTGGCCCCATGTCTTTTACCCCAGAACTTAGGAGGCAGAGACAGGCAGAGTTCTGTAAGTTTGAGGTTCGCACAGTGAGTTCCAAAATAGCCTGAGCTACACAGTCTCGAAAACAAAACAAAACGAAGAAAGTTGGGCTTTGTCTCTACACAGTGTCTTTTAACCAAGTGTCTTTGTTTGCTTTCCTGTTGCTATGATAAATACTGTGACCAAAATCAATCTGGGGAGGAAAGGGTTTATTTGGCTTACATGTCCATCATTGAGGGACTTCAAGGCAGGAACTCAAGCAGAGACTATGGAGGGGTGCTGTTTCCAGGTTTACTCTCCATAGCTTGCATAGCCTGCTTTCTTATGAAACCCAGGATCACCTTCCCTGGGGAAGCACCACCCACAGTGAACCTTACCTCATTAATCATTAGTCAAGAAAATGCCCTAGAAGCCAGCTTTTAACACCAGCCCTCTGAGAGGCAGAGACAGATGTATCTCTGCAAGTTCAAGCCCACTCTGGTCTACATATCAAGATCCAGGCCAGCTAGGGCTACATAGTGAGACTCTGTCTTAAAAAAAAATAGAGAGAGAGAGACAGAGACAGAGACAGAGACAGACAGACAGAAGAAAAATGCCCCCACATACTTACCTATAGGCCAATCCGATAGAGGCAATTCCTCATTTGAGAATTAAAACTACCACAATGAAGTTTTCTCCCTCATTTTAATCTTTAAGTAAATTGATATTACAGAAAGATTATCCCTGTTTAGACTGTAGCTCCTACTGCATTTCTTTTGAGGGAAAAGTTTAGGGTCACTGTTTTAAGTTAGGGTTTCTATTGCTGTGAAGAGGTGCCATGACCACAGCAACTCTTATAAAGGAAAACATTCAACTGGGGCTGGCTTACAGTTTCAGAGGTTTAGTCCATTATCATCATGGTGGGAAGTATAGAGGCATGCAGGCAGACATGGTGCTGGAGAAGGAGCTGAGAATTGTACATCTTGATCCACAAGCTGCAGAAATGAATGTCCCAGTAGGCCTAGCTTGAGCAACTGAGACCTCAAAGCCCACCTCTAACAGCGACACACTTCCTCCAACAAGGCCACATCTACTCCAACAAGGCCACATCTACTCCAACAAGGTCACACCTAACAGTGCCACTCCCTATGGGCCCATGGGGACTATTTTTTATTCAAACCACCACAGTCACCAATAATAAATTATTGATGATGATTTGTCCTAGTTAATAAGAAGTTATAAGTTGTACAGGAAGACAAAATATGCTGATCTTATAGACCACAGTACCTGTACATTTAAATTAGTATCTAGAACACAAATATATATTTATTTGATGATAATGTGATGTGAAATATTTATTTGATGATAATGAGAATATGAGTTTCCTATAAACAGATAGAAGATTCCAGTTCCACCTAAGAAGCTGAGGAAGATTCTGCCAAGCTGCATTGTATTAGCATTATATGAACTGGAAAAGACAGGCCCTATCTCCTAATCCTTTCAAACAGTGATACTCCCTGATGACCAAGCATTCAGATCTGTAAGCCTACGCAGGCCAATCTCATTCAAACAACCAGAGTTTCCCACAATAAAAATATGCTGAAAAATTTAAAGACCGGGTTATAAAATATTTAATATATATATTATACAACAATATTTTTAAAGTAATGTATCTGTATGTACAATCACAAGAAAGTGCCAGAACATTATACCCCAGGGGCTTTATTAGAATTTTATGAAATTTTAAATTTTCTTTTTGTTTATCTAAATATTCTAATTTTTATGCCACAAAAATATTTTGAATTTTAATAAGACAAAAATGTTTCAACCACTAAAGTAATGCAAGAATCAGACAACCTATGGTGGGGAGCTTGTTCAGTTGGTCAAATGCTTGCTATACAAACAGAAAATCCAAAGTTCAGATCCTTAGGGTCTCACGTATAAAGCAGTTGTGGAAATGGGCATCTGTGACCCCAGTGCTGGGGGAAGCCGACACAGGTAGAGACTGGCAGATGCTGAAAGCTTATTGGCCAGCAAGTCTCACCAAATCAGCGACCTTCAGGTTCAGAGACAGACCTGTCTCAAAAACAGTTTTTAAAAAGGGGGGAGGGGTGGAGGCTGATAGAGGAAGATGGCTTGCACATGTGCACACACACAAACATGTACATATACACACACACACAAACATGTACACACATACACACACAGAGAAACTCTGTGATTCTGAGAACATCATAATTGTTCTTATAGACCATGCCTCAAGAAGAGAGTAAGAACACTTAGACACTTGTCGGTTTTTGTTTGTTTGTTTGTTTTGGGTGTTTGCTTGTTTGTTTTGGGGTTTTGGGGGGTTTTTTGTTTGTTGGTTGGTTTTTTGGGTTTTTTTTTTTTTTTTTTTTTTTTTTTTGGTTTTTCGAGACAGGTTTCTCTGTGTAGCCCTTGTTGTCCTGGATCTCGCTCTGTAGACCAGCCTGGCCTCGAACTCAAGGAGATCGACCTGGCTGTGGGATTAAAGGCATGTGCCACCACCGCCAGCCCAAGTTCCTTTCTTATAGGTTATGAACGGAGCACCTTCTCAAGCGCACAGACACTCCACTAGCCTCTTTTCCTCATCCTGAGTCAAGGCAAAAGATTCAGTTCTCAGCAACGCCAATGCGAAAGGCTGGTCTGCTGCTGTCGTTTTAAGACTGAACATGGGGCTGGGCGGTGGTGGCGCACGCCTTTAATCCCAGCACTCGGGAGGCAGAGGCAGGCGGATCTCTGTGAGTTCGAGGCCAGCCTGGGCTACCAAGTGAGCTCCAGGAAAGGCACAAAACTACACAGAGAAACCCTGTCTCGAAAAACCAAAAAAAAAAAAAAAAAAAAAAAAGGACTAAACATGGGCGCTCCTGCTGCCTATGACAAAGGCTCTTTGTAAGAGCAAGTAGGAAGCCCTGTGAGACACAACTCTCTCAAGGAAAGAGTTTCTACCTCGCATCTGGCTGACAATTGGCCTCTTGTTCTAATAATAACTTGTAACACATCAAGGCTTTGCCTCAACTGCCCTTTGTTTTCTTGTCCTCTTGGATGTTTGGTTAGGTATTAATAGGACTTTGATTCACCATTACACCCAGGAGCTTCAGCTAAATTATCCGCAACATCTCCTTGTGGTCACATTACTTCTGGGAAGAACACAACTGCCAGACATTGTTTTCCCATCATGAAGGGACACGGCGGCGAGGACTTCCTTCACCTTACAGAGTGAGTTTGGCTGAGTGACAAGTGGCAAGGGGCCAGCATTACAAGAGGAGAAGGAAGCGGAGCAGATATGGACATGCAGGACTGTGGGAGTGGAGCACAGATTTGTGGGAGAGGCGGTAATGAAGGGACCGTGCCTATACTAACAACGGGAGCGCTATTTGTGAAGCACTCACTGGCGGCCAGCCCTCGGACTACAGGCTTTTACACGCGTGGGATTCATTCTCACAAGCAGGAGCTGATCCAAGGTTGAGTGGGGGTGGGTTACAAACACAACACACGCAAAGTTCTATGAGCGTCAAGCACAGGTTAGGTGACCTTCAGGGAAAATCTCTCTGAACTCCATGGGCCAACCGTGAACACTCTAAGTGCGCTTTTACCGATTTTGTGTGTAACAACTCTCTGCAAGGCCAGGGAACTTGTCCAATCATAGAGCAAGATTCTAATCAGGCTTCTGAAATCCTTCAAGAAGCTTCTCAGAGCCCCCAAATAGACAAACTCCTGACTGCCACAGGACAGATTCCCTCAAAACAGTAGCACGAACACATTGGGGTGGTCTCCAGACACTGTTGGAACCCCCAGAGTTTGGGGGTAAGGAGTCTTGCCAAAACCTGGGTAGGAATTTGCATCTTTCTGATCCTAAGAATTGGTAAACAGAAAGCTTCTGTTGAAATGGGAATTAGACAGGCTTTAATGATCCTCTTAAAGACACTGAGAAGGAGGCTGGTGAAATGGCTCTGTGGTTAGGAGTACTGGTTGTTCTTCCAGAGGACCCAGGTTCAATTCCCAGCACCCACATAGTGGCCCATATCTGTCTATAACTCCAGTCCCAGGGGATCAGACAACCTCTTCTGACCTTCAAGGGCACTGTATGCATGTAGTGCACAGACACAGGCAGGCAAACACTCATATACATAAAATAAAAATAAAAGGTTAAAAGTTTAAAAAAAGAGCCGGGCGGTGGTGGCGCATGCCTTTAATACCAGCACTAGGGAGACAGAGGCAGGCGGATCTTTGTGAGTTCAAGGCCAGTCTGGTCTACAGCGCGAGATCCAGGAAAGGCACCAAAACTACACAGAGAAACCCTGTCTCGAAAAACGGGGAAAGAAAAAAAAAAAAAGATGCTGAGAATGAGAGAAAATCTTTGCTAGCTGTATAGACAGAGGATTAATATCTAAAGTATTCCAAGAACTCCAAGAACTCAGAGAAAGAAGAAGAAATCAAACACCCAATCAATAAATGGGCAAATGGAATGAACAAAGCTTTCTCAACAGACAAATGCACAATAAACACATGAAAAATGCTTACCTTCACTAGCCATCAGAGAAATGTAAAGTGAGACAACGTTAGGATTCCATCTCACTCTATTCAGAATGACAGTCATTAAGAAAACAAACAGTGGGGGAAGAGGAAGGCAGATCTCTGTGAGTTCGAGGCCAACCTGGTCTACAGAGCAAGTTCCAAGACAGCCAGGGCTACATAGCGAGACTGCCTGAAAAAGCTAAAAACTAAAATAATAATAATAACAGTAAGAAGAAGAAAAACAAATAAATAAATAAATAAATAAATAACAATAAATGATGAGAATATGATTAAAAAAGATCCACATATACTGCTGGTGGGAATGTAAACCAGTCAGGCCACTATGGAAATCACTACGGAGGTTCCACATAAAGTTAAAGTAAATCTACCATGTTACCCAACTATACCACTTCTGTATATTCATCCAAAGAACTCCAAGTCAACATACCACTGAGGTCCTTATACATCAGTGGTGAAGGCAGCACAGCTCACAATTGTTAAGTCATGGAACCCATGCACATTGGTTCCAGCAACACAGGAATGGACAGAGAAACTGTGGGAAGACTGGGTGTGATGGCGCACACCTATAATCCCAGCACTCAGGAGGCAGAGGCCGATCTCAGTGAGTTCAAGGCCAAATATGATCTACGTAGGGAGTTCCAGGCCAGCCAGGGCTACATAGTGAGACCCTGTCTAAAAAAAACAAAACAAAAACAAAAACAAAAAGGTACATATACACAACGGAATGTTTTTCATCAATAAAGAAGAATGAAGTTATTTGCAGGAAAATGAGTGCAACTGGAAATAATATTAAACAAATTAAATCATTCTCCAAAAAGCCAAATGCTTTGTGTTTTCTCTCATTTTTGGTTCCTAGACTTTCGACAGGTATAGAAAACCACGTATGTATATATGACATGGAAGTAAGAGCAGAACTGTTAGGGAAACAAGAGGGGGCCAGCATGAGGGGGAGAGTGAGTAAAGGGATGGGGGTGTGGGGGAGAGGCTCAGTGTATATTCTAGATATGCAAAGGGGGAGAGTGAGCAAAGGGATGGGGGTGTGGGGGAGAGGCTCAATGTATATTCTAGATATGCAAACATATTCTTTTTTCATTCTTTTACTAATTAAGTTTTTTCATTTATTTTACATACTGACCACAGTTTCCCCTCCCTCCTCTCCTCTTGTTCCTTCCCCCCTTCCTCCTCCCATCAACCCCCCCCCCAATCCACTCCTCTTTGGTAGTCTGCATTCAGACTACCATGGGCATGAACAAAGCATGGCATGTCAAGTAGAAACAGGACCAAACTCCTCCCCCAATCAAGGCTGGGTGAGGCAATCCAGCATGGGGAACAGGTTCCCAAAGGCCAGCTAAGTGTGCCAGGGGCAGGTCATGATCTTACTGCTAGGAGCCTCACAGTCAGACCAAGCTACACAACTGTCACATATATGGAGAGGGCCCAGGTCGGTACCATGCAGGCTCCCTAAGTCCAGAGTCCATGAGGTCCCAACAAGCTCAGGTGAACTGTCTCTGTGGGTTCCCCATCATGATCTGGACCCCCCTGGCTCATACAATCCCTCCTCCCTCTCTTCAGCAGGACTCTGGAGCTCGGTCCAGTGCTTGGCTGTGGATCTCTGCATCTGCTTCCATCAGTTACTAGATAAAGGTTCTCTGATGACAATTAGGGCAGTCACCAATCTGATTACAGTAGATGGCCAGTTCAGGCACCCTCTCCACTATTGCTAGGAGTCTTAGCTGGGGTCATCCTTGTGGATTACTGGGAGTTTCCCTGGCACCAGGTGTAGCACGAATCTTAAAGAGTTTTATTAATAAAATCAAACCTGAGGCTAGTTATTGGGGTAAATGCTGGAAGATCAGAGAAGCAGAACAAGTCACAGCTACCTCACCTTGCCAGTTCCACAGCTGATCCTGTTTCCTCAGACTGGATGCCTCTGAGTCCTCATCCAGAATGGGTCTCAGCTGAACTGTAGCACAAAAGCCTAAAAGCTTAACCAGCCAAATGCTTCTAGTTTCTGTTCCTCAAGCCTTATATATCTTTCTGTTTTCTGCCATCACTCCCTGGGATTAAAGGCTCACTTCTTGGGATTAAAGGCGTGTGTCACCACGCATGGCTGTTCCAATGTGGCCTTGAATTCACAGAGATCCAGAGGGATTTCTGCCTCTGAAATGCTAGGATTAAAGGTATGAGTGCCACATTTTCTAGCCTTTGTATCTAGTGGCTGTTCCTATTCTCTGACCCCAGATAAGTTTATTAGGGTGCACAATATTTTGGGGAACATAGTACCACCACAACCAGGTTTCTCCCTAACCCCAAAATGGCACCCTTATCAAGGTGTCTCTCTTATTACTCTCCCCCTCCCACACCCAGCCCACCCAACCTGATCTCTCATGTTTCCACCCCCGCCCCCACCCCCAGTTTACCCAGGAGATCTCCTCTATTTCCCCTCCCCAGGGAAATCCATGCACCCCTCTTGGACCCTTCTTGTAATCTAGCCTCTCTGGGGCTGTGGATTGTAGGTTGGTTATCCTATACTTTACTCCTAATATACATAAGTGAGTGTATACCATGTTTGTCTTTCTGGGTCTGGGTTACTTTACTCAGAACGACTTTTTTCTAGTTTTATCCATTTGTCTGGAAATTTCATGAGGTCATTGTTTTTTACAGTGCCACATTTTCTTTATCCATTCTTCGGTTGAAGGGCATCTAGGTTGTTTCTAGGTTCTGGCTGTTATGAATAATGCTGCTATGAACATAGCTGAGCAAGTGTCCTTATGGTATTATTGTGCATCCTTTGGGAATATGCCAAAGAGTGGTATAGCTGGGTCTTTAGGTAGATTGATTCCCAATTTTCTGAGAAACCGCCATATTGATTTCCAAAGTGGCTATACAGGCAAACACATCCTTATGTAACACAGAACCATGTAAAACGAATACACATAATGAAAACTTTAAGGAAAAAAAGAAAATCTAAGAAAACAAAATAAAAAAAGGTATTAATCTGAATTCTTGAGGTGGAAAACAAAAAAGGACACTGAAAGTCAACATGGGTTCAGTTTTGTCAAACCTAACAACAAAATAATAAAGCCATGAGGACGTGAAGGAAGGAATCTCATGTACACATATCTGACAACATGAACTATGCAACAGACTGTTGGAAACACAGCCTTGCACAAAGACCACCACAACTTTATACAGAAAATACTTATTGTGGTAGTTTGAATGTAATTGGCCCCCATAAGCTCACAGGAAGTGGCACTATTAGAAGGTGTGGCTTTGTTGGAGGAAGTGTGTCACTGTGGAGGAGGGCTTTGAGGTCACATACGCTCAAGCCACACCCAGTGTCTTAGACCACTTCCTGTTGCCTGCTGGTCAAAATGTAGGACTCTTGGTTATTTCTCCAACACCATGTCTGCCTGCACACCACCATGTCACAGTATGATGATAATGGAGTAAATCTCTGAAAATGTAAGCCAACCCCAATTAAATGTTTTCCTTTAAGAGAGTTGCCATGGTCATGGTGTCTCTTCACAGCAATAGAAACCCTAACTAAGACACTCGTACATTAACTGCTTGACTAGCTTTGAAGAGATGCCACCCTTCTAGTTCATTCTGTAGCCAAGTATAATTGATTCAAAACAATTTTGGAAATCTTCCTCAATTAGCCCTTAAATTGTCCCCTGGCCTCCAGCTCTTTGAATACATGTGGTTTAATCTTTGAAGACATGTCAGTGCAATGCCTCCTGCTTATTCCCAGATAAATTGTAATTATTCACCCTTTCTCTCTTCCCCCGTCCTCTCCTTGCCTTTCTCCTCTCCTCTGCTGTTCTCTAGGTTGACAAGACATCAACTTCCTAACACTTGCATGCTTGTTTACGTAAGAGACAAAACACATCTCAGCAGATGCCCAAGGAACTGGCCTAAGAGCAACCTGAAGACATGAAATACAGCCCAGCAGAGGCAAGGGACTCGATTCTTTCCTCCTGCGGCTAGGTCTGCAGCAGTGGCTGGAGGCAGTACACTGAAGAGGTGTCCAACACAGGGCACTGGATGTATGGTGCCTTCACCCTACACTGGTATTGGGTGTGAAGTGACCTTCCAGGACCTGGAACAGAGAGACTACTAAAGCTGTTACACAGTTTACCAGGTTGTTCTTTCCAAATGTTCCATGAGAAAACCTCAACCTCGAGGTGTCTACACTTCCTCCCTCCCTCCCCTCCTCCCTTCTTCCCTTCCCATCCCCTCCTCCCTTGCTTCCTCCTTCCCATCCCTCTCCCTTCCTTCCTTCCTTCCTTCCTTCCTTCCTTCCTTCCTTCCTTCCT
>CABHPR010147906.1:10087-30092 GCA_902168415.1 Peromyscus melanophrys | reverse complement strand
TTCCTTCTGTGTCACTGTGACCAAACACTGTCATGTACAGCTTAAGGGAGGTGAGGTTGACCTTGACCCATGCTTTCCTGGGGGTGAGGGTGGGGGGCTTGCAGTCCATTCCATGAGGAAGGCATGGTGATGCAGCTCAGTCCTGGGCTGTGCAGCATGTGCTGAAGGCCTTCCCCATTGCTGGCCATGAAGCAGAGAGAGAATGTAACCAGAGATATCTTCCATTAGTCAGGCCCCAGTTCCTCACTGCTCCATAGCTTCCAAAATTGCTCTATAAACGGGGGCCAAGTGTTCAAAATGGATTTGGTGGGGACATGTCCCATTAAAAGATGGCACCTTGAAATGGAGAAATCTCAAAAAACTTTCTCATAACGACTTATCTATCTAATGGGACACCAGAGATGAGATGGCATTTCATGTCAAGCCGAGATCGAGACCTTAATACCCCATTGTTACTAATAGAATCATAATCTGGACATGCTTGGTGCCTTGTATCAAATGCATTGTCGTTCTGTGGCAGAGCTCTTGTTTTGAGTTAAAGAGATGTCCCTAGTTATGTGTCTGTCCATGTTCTGTATGAACTGACAGTTTCTCATGGTTCTCCCTCCTATTCGCTTCTCCTTTGCTTGCAGTTGGCCAGTCTGCATTCAAGGTGCTGTTGCTGAAGCGGTGGCTGACAGTTTCATTGTAACAGTTTGATGCCGTCATTTCCTGCACACTGAATTAGTCAGCATGTAAAAAGCTGGCTTTAGTTTTGCATGCCCCATGATAGAAAAATTTAAGCAATTGCCCCATTAGGTAATACACATGCTATTTCTATTCATCCATTCAACATCACCCTTTGGTGTATGTCTGTCTTTCCTGTCTCTATTTTTTGTCGTTTTAACATGTATAAACATAGATTGTGAAGGTCTTAGATTTGCTGGAGCTTGGATCTTCTTTCAGATTAGCCGTACGTCCTTGAGAACATTATCTCTGCTTTGTGTTCATCTTCCTGCATCCTATGCCAAGGATCAAACATTCCTTGCATTTCCTCTTTGTTTTGGCTTTAAAGACTTACCTATTTTGCAAACTCTAAGGATCAAACCCAGGGCATGGTGATTACTAGGCAGGAACTCTACTACTGGTCTACATCGTTAGCTCCTCAAGATGGTGGCTGATTGACCTGGACACAGAACACCTTCTTTGGGGCGGGTGAACTTGCAAGCCAGACTCTGTTCCCTGCAAACAACGTGACTTGTCCCTTGTCTAGTTCCTGTTGTTAGAACATAGTCTTCTGCCCACATGATTAACATTGACTTTATTCTTAAGACGTCCATTCTGCGCCTTCATTTGTGACTTAGCAAGCATGGTACAATTTCAGGATATGTAGTTAGTTTCAGAAGCCATTTTCAGGTTTAATTGTTCACATCTCAACTTCTCATTTGAAAGAACATTTGTAAAGTTGAAAACGAGGAACATAGATTAGGATCACAAAGAGCCAGTTAGTGATGTCTGAAACTGTTTGAGTAGTAAGTAGATCCTCTTTGGTGGATGAACTTGATGTGAGGTAGCAATCTGGAGTAAGTAATGTCCGTTCGTGTAAGACTCCCCTTTCCTGCTGGAACTCCACCAGGAGTTGTGGAATTCAGTTGTGACTACCCCATTGTAAGACTAGAGGCACCCGAGGCCTCCAAAGATGGAGAGGGTTTGTTCTCATGGGGACCTGATGCAAGCTGCGCTGAGATGGTGAGGAAACAAGGACCGTGCACCAGAGAAGCATTAGGAGGACACTAGACGATGAAGTAAATGGGAACATGGGATTTTCAGAGGCACATCTTCCTTCTATATGGAAAGAGTTGTAGCAGCATGACCCAGAGATAGTGTCAGCTCCCTGTGGGGCTCAGCCATTTCTCAGAGGATGATACTCGGGCCTCAGTCTAGTGACTTGTGACAGTGCCAACATGTGCCAAGATCAGCTTGTGCCTTAAGTAGTTCAGCCATTATCCTCTCAGATAGAATTAGCAGTAAATATAAGATATGCTCTGTTTATAGAATAATGAACAAATTGTTATGACTCCTTTAAACATGATAACCTTACATGTCTAATAATTCATATATCATAATGTACAGGTCAATGATTGTTTCTCCAAATTGAGCAAATCCAGAAATTTACCAGTTACTCGGACTGGTTTGCTTCCCACAATTAAGCTGTGGTTAGGGTTTATTACAGTTTGTGTTAGTTTTACCTATTTCATCCTTTAATTAAAAAGAACCATATAGCATTCTGAAGCCTTTTTAATGCATCATTTACATTTGTTTGTGTGTGTCAGGTTTAAATAGCTATGCTCTTCAATGTCAGTAGCTTTCTATATGTTTAGTCTAAAACATGACATGAAAGTGTTATGGGCAGAATTTGAAAAGCTGTGTGATCAGTGTTTTGACTTGTAAATTTAGGTTGTTTTTGGTTTCTTGTTATTAAAGTCTTTGGGTCCATAGCCCTCTCTTTCCATCTACTATAATTATTCTTTTCCAACCAGTATTTCCAATGGATTTTCATATGTGGAATTATCAAGTAATATGATACATTTTAAGGTAATTGGATTCATTTTCCTAAGTTCTTATACCCAAGTCAACAATTTATAATTCTATTAGTAGTACATAATAAGCTTTTCTAACCATATGCTCATAGTAATCTTAATCTGCTAATTTTATGAGGATGCTTTTTCTTGAATTACTAATAAGGCAACTTTTCAATATTCATAAAACAATTACATACTTGGTATGTATAGTTGGCTCTGTGCAGGTTCTTTATAAACATTGCATCTTAAATTTCCTTAAAGCAACTTTGGAATAAGTATTATTAATGTCAGCATTCTCATTGTTCAGATGGGCAAAGTGAAATACAGACTTGAAGTGATATAACACAGCTACTTAGTGCCTTGTTTGTTTTTTGTTTTTTTTTTTCCAGCTCCATTGCTGTCCCTACCTTGTTCTCTTACCTCAGATATGTATTCTTTTTGAGTCAGTGTGGGGAGGGGGAGAGAAAGATTCTGTTAGCATATATGTGTACTGTGTATAATATGTGCATATATATTAGTGTTTCCTTTATGTTTGGAATGTCTTAATTTCATTATAATTTGCAAGTAGAATCAAATTCACTTCAATTTGTTTTTAATTTATTGATCTATTGGGGAAGGGTGAAGATCGAAAGTAATTTTCAAATGACTTTTCTGTGTCTCTTACGTTTACTCACTGATTCCTGCTGGCTCGCTCACTATGTGTTTACTGTGTTTGTTCCTCTCATACCTGCTATTCCTGTATAGCTCCTCCCCTTTTCGTTGATATTTTCCCTGCCTTCTCTGAGGTTTCTTTACTAGTAAAGAAGACTCACCTTTCTGCTCTGCCTCATTGTACTGAGTGCTCGCTCCTTTGGTGGTCACTCAGTGTACTGCACGGCCCTGTCTGTGCTAAAGTCGAAACATTGCTGCTCAGCACCTCTGCTGATCGGGAATGGGGTCTGTGAAGCGCGTTCTCTCATTGTCTGGTCTGTAGTAAACTCTCCTGAGAAG
Organism: Peromyscus melanophrys; assembly: GCA_902168415.1. NCBI lineage: Eukaryota > Metazoa > Chordata > Mammalia > Rodentia > Cricetidae > Peromyscus > Peromyscus melanophrys. Next base: position 26,541 of record CABHPR010147906.1, on the reverse strand, counting down.
CCAGTCCAGCCTTTGGGCCGGTTGTTTATCAGAATCGCTTCATGAAACATCCATGACAGGGCTAGCCCGGTACTTGGGGCTTTCCGTAGCCTTGCTATTTAAACAGTGTTTCCCTGTGTACATGGCGCTGTTTTAGTTCCCACCTGTCACTTGCCTTGAACAAGATATCTGAATTAAGGTTTTGAGAGAAAGTAAGGCCTGATGATTTTCCCTGTTGGCACAGCTTTATTGAAATGAAAAGAAAGTCATGAATATGCTCATGTCTTGGCCTTTTCTTCTATATTCTATTTAGCATTGAAATTTGGAAAGAGGAAGTTGGATTTCATACTTTTCTAACATTAATTGTGACCCTTGGGAAATAGGATGAATTATCCTGTGTACGTAGTAGGGATAAATCCCTGACTCCCAATATGGTAGTTACTAGTCACATGCTTTTGAATTTTAATTTATACTTAATTTATATTAGTTAAGATGAAGGACAATTTAAGAATTAGTTTTACCCACTCTTTGTGTTTCAGGTGATGAATACCTCACTCAGCAAATGCCTGGGCTATTTAGAACATTCCAGTGTTTCAAAAGGTTGTATTGTCCAGTGTTGGTAGAAATGACTTCTTAAAGGGCAGCGTAGGGGAAGGGGGAAGTAGTGGTGAGCTGTGTCTTCCTGCTTTCTCTAAGTTTAGTTCAGTCAATATTTGCTTTATTGATAATCAATAAAACATTGAGATACTTCAGTTTCACTGATCACAGACACAATTGAAAAAAATCTGTGGTACCAGTGTGTCACTGACACACAGAAAGATCAGCACGTAGATCTGGTTTATAACTGAGAGGATTAAGAGTGATCCCCAGCTCAATACCTCAAGTATCAGAGAAACAAAGGGCACAGGTGTTTGAGCTCATTGTCAGGAGTGCTGTTTCTAGAAATGTGTTCTTCTCGTGTTCGTACTCCTGCTGGCTTGGAATAAACTGCTGCTCTGAACTCTTCAAAGTTAGGACACACGTGATCAGAACCTTCAAATTCTATACTGTCTTCTAGTTTAACCCCAAACTGAGGCTAAAAACCAAAAACTTTGCTATTAAAAAGGTCAACAAAGTAGAATGTAATTGAATACCATGTTTTTTTTGGTTTGTTTGTTATTACATGGAGTCAGAAGGTGTGGTTGATATGTTCTGGTATTTATTTTGATAAGAACATCTTTGCCTGAAGTTTTGACAGAAATACCGGGGAGTATTTTCCCTTTTCAGGACAGACAAGAAGTGAAACTTAGTGGAATTTGATTTCCAGAGCACTTGGCTTTGATTCCCATTCATTGGCACCTAGGATCTGGTGTCTGGGTTGTGACTAAGATCAGTGGGTGGGGGGTTACTATGAGAAATTCCACAGGGAATAAGTTGATGTTGGGTGCAAAAAGATCACATGTCCTATTTAAGGCTGTGTGAAATAAACTGGACCCTCCTAATGAGGTGGCCCCAGAGACTGGATTTAATCCTCTGGCGTGACTGCTTTCACAAGTCTTTTCAAGAGCCTAAGCACCATAAAACACAACCACAAAAGCCTTCGTTCCCAAGAATGTGTGTGTAGGCTCATGTCAAGAGCTCTTAGCACGGAACAATGAACCTAAAGCCATAATCTAATAAGCAAACAGATAATCCAGTTCAGGTTTGTCTAGGTAATATAATGTCTCTATCAAACTATTTCCTGCACCTTTAGCTCTATTCAGAAGGAAGGAGTTCTGCGTGGGAATGTGTGTGTTTTCTTAGGAGGAGGATATGGCTCCTGTGACTGCCTAGCTTGTTTTTCTCTTCTGGGTAAGTCTAGTTGCTCACGGTGGGAATTTTCCATCTTGGTAATTTGGTATTTTGCAGGATGGAAATGTGTACACCTTCATTTCAGGTGTATTGTTGCATTACCTCCAGCTCCTTTGCTCTTGGCCAGGTCAGCCAGTACTCACCTGTCCTCATGCCTTTCTACCCACCAAACCTTTCTGTAACCACGAAGCATGACGGCTAAACTTGTCTCCATGAAGCCAGTTCAGGGAGTCCTGGGGGGATTTCCAGAGATCTCAAGTCCTCTTTACTCTCCCCGGACAATTGAGGTGTTTGTGGACAATGATGGCTGGTGGTGGGCAGGACATCACGTTGGAGAAAACTACTGGAAGCTTCATTTTCGATATGGCTGTGAGGTTTGGGCATGCCGGAGCCAGTCATTGGCGGTGCGCATGACTGGTTGCCATTTGCCCGATCTTGCCCTGGAGAATTACGTTTTATGGATAACGCTCCATGAGTGAGCGCCTTCTTGCAGTTGAGCTTAACTGCCCTGCCATAACATCAGGGGCTGTTTTCTGGCTACTGGGGTTGAAAACAAGTCTGAGTCTCTTTGCTGTTAATTGGCCTTCTGTTTTGAGTCATGGAGTCTTAAACCATTGGTGTTGAAAGGCTCTTTAAAAGCTATTAAACAAGTTTCTTGCACTTAAAGAGCTGTAATCTGCATCACAGTATTCTCATGAGTAGCCTCCCAGCCCCATCTTAATCCTTCCAGATATGTGGTGCTCTTCACTCTCTCAGGCCAGCTACTTTCCAGTTCCTCTTCAGTGTCAAGCATCAGGACCTTAACAAAGGCAGTTACACTCTATTGCTGTGCTATTGCCACTGTTTCTGCAGAACTCTTTACAGTTTTTCCAAACAGACAGTTAGTATTTCCAGCTGTAGCATAACCCGAACACAGGCTCATGGCTCTGCATCTCCCAGTATCACTTGTGCGCATGTCTGAAGAGGTAATACAGTTACAGTGATTTTTCATCACTCAGGTACTTGCTGGGTACAGTTCTGCCCATTTTTCGTTCATTATCTTCTGCTTAAAAGTCACAAAGTAACACTCTGATCCTTGGCTCTGGTATGGACCATTCCTACTCTGAGACAGCCTCAGAATTTTTTTTGAAGTTTATTCTTTTTAAATTGATGCAGTGGTCTAAAGAAACGCAGCCCACAGGTAGAGTCAAGAACTGGCTTAGCTGAAAACCTAATTTTGCTTCCTGAAATGTATTCCTCAGCTTAACATCTAACATGGATTTTTTTTCTAAATTTGGTAGCAAGATTATAGACACACAAAGAGAAGAACAATGTGTGATGGACGAAATAGAATGTTTAAGTAATATCGAAATTTAGCAAAATATACTGAAATAGGAAGGATTTCTTAGGCAGTTCTGTGAACCGGAGGACACTCACACTGCACTGAGGAATTGTTCCTCTCCAGTCTGTCACACTTTGTGCAGCCTCCTCCTTCGTGGCCTCTGTGGCAGGTGAAATGGTTGGTTGGAGGATGCCAGGTCCTGACTACTGCAACCTGTGAATAGGTTCATTGCGTGGCAAACAGGAATTCATAATTGAAAGGGAGTTCAGGTGGCTAAGCAGTCTGGGTGAGCCCAGTATTCACAGGAATGTCTGTCCAAGTCCGTGAGGTACAACAAGGAGGAGGTGTTTAGAGTGATACACCGTGAGAGAAGGTCCAATGGTTATTTGCTGGCTTTGAAGATGGAGGAAGAGGGCCATATACCAAGGAAGGAGGGCTACTTCTAGAAGCTGGATATGGTGAGACAGACAATAGCTTCCCAGCAGAAATTCCATAAAGTAAAACAGTTCTCTAGATACTTTGATTTTAATATCCTGGTATGCAAGGTAGACTTTTGTTCATAAAACAATAAGATCAGAAACCTGCATTATTTTTAACTATGAAGTGTGTGGTAATTCACTATAGAAACAATGGAAAACTACCAGAGACAGCATTACTTCGAAATCATTTGTTTGCATACTTCTCCTTTTTGGAAAAGAGATTTCTAAAGTTCTACTATAGCTTAAAACAGTTACCTCAACACAATTCCATTTGAAAGGGACATAAAATTCCCTGACAGATACCAGGCAGAACTAGTGTTTACCAAGTATTTGTGAAGAATGTCGGATTCAACTTTAGATATCTTGCTTTGAAAATGCTTTTGACTTTTTGATAATAAGTGTATCCTTACTGAATCTAAATTTTCTTTTGTATAAAATGAGTTTCTGAACAAGATCAAGGTCAGCAAGCTTTTCTCTAAGTCCTAACAGTCACTGTCTATAGGCTTTTAGGGGTGTGTGGTATTTTCTCTACTCAGTTTTGACATTGGAATGAGAAAGTCACCATAGATAATAAGTAATTGAGTGCTTGTGGCTGTGTTCCAATAAAGCTTTATTTGTAAAAGCAGAAAGTGGGCATTTGTCCATTTAGAAATTGTTTGTGAACCTTAGGCTGTTGAACTTTCTTATTCTATTCTAATTTCTTTCTAACCTGATTATTTGGTAGGTTTATAATGTTGCATAGTGCTCATTAAGCTGAGGAAGTGTCAGATGGACTTACATACAGCCTCAACTGACAAGGTGAATCTTTTTGTAAGAAGCCCTGTAGTATTTGCAGACTTAAGTGCCGGGAAGGGAACTGCTACCATGTCCTTGGCGAATGGACCTGGGACAAATGCTCTTAAGGAGGAGACACAGGGAGACCCTTGAATGCCAAGGCTGAGCTCACTGAACTTGAGACTTGGAGAACTGCAGCTACTGTTGGAAGAAAACAGGGGTGCAATAAATCCACTGTGCTAAAGAATGATAGACCTTTCGAGGCCGCTGGCCAAATGAAGTAAAAGGAAGGAAGGAATTCCTCACTCAGCTAAATGATGTCTTTGGGCTGGTGGAACAAGTCTGCTAAAATAGCAAGGTGCCTGAGCTTTGGTGCCAGAATACGTCATCCGATGTTGCTGTTTGGAATTGTCGCCCATCACAGGACCTCAGAGTTTGAGCGAGGAAGGTGAAGTGAATGAAATGTAAGGAGTGACTCCCTAAGGATAAAACTTGCTTCTTCAGGGCATTTCTTAACTCTTGAAGTCTTTATTCTGTCTCGATAATTGGATGATAAATGTCCAATAGATCTGGGACTTCTTTTAAAGTTTCTACTGGATGCAAGACTTGACCATGTTTAGATGTTGGGTTATGCTTTATAGAGCAACATGGGGCGACAGATCCAGTTTAGGGTTTACAAAGGACATTGGGGGATGTCTGTTTGGTCACCAGATTTGGTTTGGGTTTGGGTTTGGCTGGTGTATTTGATTTTGAGGGCAAAGCTGTTCTATGTGTATGTCACGTTTCCTTGTTACGTCTTACAAACGGTGTAAGAAAAACGAGTTGCCTGGTCATATTTACCCAAGCCCAGGGGAATGCAAGGCTGGCTGTTTTCTCTAACAGTTTTGTGATGTGGACATTCTGAGGAGAAACAAGCTATGAGCAGCGAGGATTTTGTCTAGCTGCCTCTCCTCATACATTTTTTTCTTTTCTGTCTCTTCAACTTTGCCCTTGAATCTATGGAACCATAGTAAACTAAGGGCCATCCATATTGAGCTTAGCATATTTCATTACATTTTTATATTTGTGAAGAAAGGATTCATCATTAAGTTACATAAAAATTCCCTCATAGTAAAAAAAAATAGTATGTATTTATATAGAACACCCAAGTTTTAAAAGCACTACAACCCTAAGTAATATCTAAGGCATGCACTGTTATTCTCATTTTGCAAAGGAGTATAGACTTCGAATTTCATGATTTGCCCAAATTCCTGCAGCTAGTAAGTGATTTGCACGTGACTTACCCTACCTTTGCAGGGCTACTTCTGTTCTGTGTCAAGTCCTCACGTCCTGGGGAGGCAAGGGAACTCCTTTTGTAGAGCTGTGTTAGGATGTCTTCTATTGGATCTTTTGTTTAGTTTTCACATTTCCTCTCTCTTTCCCTCATCCCCACCTGCTCCTTCTGGATAGAACACTGAGTAGCATTCTCATAAGAAAACAAACGAGGAAGCTAGGTCAGGTTGGTTTGGAAAGTCTTATATGGGGAAAGCATGGGTGTGTAAACGTGATCTCAGGAAAAGCCCATGACTGCATACTCTTCTGTGACAGTTCTGAATTCTCAGATGAGGCTTTTCATAGAGTCAGGCACCAGCATTCTCTTACACACCTTACTTCTTGTTTTGTCTCTGTGCTCTCCTCCCCCCCCCCCCCCCCCCACATTCCCATGGATTTTTAGGCCAGTAGCCATGCACTTTTTCAGGTTGTTTCTCTAAGGACTAACTTAGGTCACTGAGATTCGATTTGAAAAAAAAAAAAATGCATGTCCACACTCAGCAAACATTTTTCAACTCTTTTTGATCTCAGTTGTATAAGCCATTAGAAGAGGTGCTTTGCAACAGAATATGAAGCTTGTATGTGAGCTGTTGTCAAAGATGACACAGTGCAGTGGGGTAAATGCCTCCTTATTTCTCATATAGCGCCCATGTTACATGCTGTAGATGTGTTGTAGAGAGTAGTAGGTGGAGAAAGTCTGGGGTAGCTAGGGATATCTGTTTAGAATTGCAGGTGGTCTGCATGTTCACAAAAAACTTGGGCTTCTACATGAAACAAACAACAAAAAATGAAACAAAAATGGTAGATTAGGTTTTCCTGCTAGAAAGGTATGAATGAGTAAGTCCTTGGAGTCTGGAAGCAAAAAGATCACCAGGGTGGCAATGGGCTTAGTAAAGGAAGAAGCCATCCTACTCAATATTGCTACAAAATTTAAAAGCAACTAGGAAAATATTTAGGCAAGAAAATGTATGATCTGTACAATGAAAGTCATAAGACATTAATGAAAGAAACTCATAAGGACTCACAAAATGGAAATATTGTCGATTTATAGATTGGAAAATTAATATTGTCAATGACTGTGGCAACTCAGTGGTCTTCAAATTCAGTATAATTCCCATCAGAATACAAATGACAATCTTAAAAGACTAGAAAAGAAGAAAATACTAAAATTTATGTTAACAACAAATATCCAAATTAGCCAAAACACCCCTAAAGAATAATCAAAGTAGGAGGCATTGAGTGCCTGGCATCAAAACTTAATACTAAGCTGCAGAGACTCAACAGCAGGGGTGCCAGCAGGAAGCTAATATATAGACAGAGGGAATGGAAGAGAGAGCCCAGCAGTAACTCTGTCTGTATGTGTGTAGCCCACTGATTCTTGTCACAATCAAGAAGACCATCTATTGGAGGAAAGACATTGTCTTCAGTAAATGGTGCTGAGGAAAGTATGTCAAGGACTTAAATATTCAATTTAAAACTGTGAAACTACCAGAGAAAACATGAGAAACAACTCCACACATTAGTCTAAGCAAAGTTTTTTTTTTTTATTCTTAATAAAACCCTGAAGGCAGAGGCAACAAAAGTAAGACTGGAAAGATGAGATAATCTCAAAATCAAAGGCTGCACAACAAAGAACAGCTAATGAAGTAAAGAGCTGGACACCCAGAAGAATGAGGAAAAAAACAAAAACCCAAAACATTACAGCTATTTATCTGGGAAGAGATTTATATCTAGAACACTCAAGAGAAAGATAGGAATAACCCACTAAAAACATAGAAAAGGACTAAGTGTTTATCAAAAGAAGATGAGTAAATGGTCAACAAATATACAGAATAATTTTCAACATCACTTATCACTAGAGAAATACAAATCAAAACAATGAGCAACCATGTCCCCTATTAAAATGGCTGTTACAGATGAGCAGTAATGGATGGTGGTGAGGATGTGGCAAAGCGTAACTTTTGCATAGTGTTGTTGGGAGTGTAAATTCATATACCCACTGAGCAAGACCATGTTGTGATTTCCTTAAACTAAAAAGTGACCCAGAGATCTCATTAGTGATGATATAACCAAAGGTAATGAAATCGGTAGGTCAAGGAGATAATTGTACTCATATGCTTATTCTAGCATATTCAACAATATCCGACCAGACTCAACCAGGAATCTGTCAGTGGATGAATAGGGAGGGGGGTGATGCAGAATGCATGAATAGTTATATAAAAAATGAAACCCCATCTTTTGCAGCAATATGATTAGAAGTTATGCTCTGCAAAGAGATACAAGAAGGCAAATCCATGCTCTTAGTCATTTGTAACAACTAAAATAAATTAGTCTCATAGAAGAAGGCTGTGAGATGGGGTCACTAGAGAATTGGAAGGGTCCTGGTGAGAGGGAAGGCTGATAGGTAAGGGTATAGCTAAGATGAAGACAACTTTAGTGCTTTACAGCATAGTAGCCTTAAAGTCTATAGTTTTCTCTGATGTATTTCAAAATGATTGGGTCCAGAAGTTCTCCACACATAGGAAGTGTTTAGGTTTGAGGAGGTGGAAATGATTACTACCCTGATTTGGACATTTCCATTTATATACACATGTAAGGTTATCATGTACCTATGACTTTACACTAACATGGATCAACCAAAAGAAGTTTGCATGGAACTTACGACTTCCAGAGAAACTGCTCACATCTAAAAGATGCTAATTGGTCAGTGTAGTTGGGCTGGTGAGACCATAACTCACTGAGCTTGTCAGTTTCCTCTGTGTTCTTAAAGATGGTTCATCTAGCTACAGGATTCCTTCTATCCAGAATTTGATTTTATCAAACATTGGGGAACCCCAAACAAGATTTTCACATGCTTCTAGTCTTTCTCCAGACTCTAGCTGGATTGCCATAGGATCTATCAGCCACAAGTCTGAGGGCTTGTGTTTGCACTGTCCATTCTATCCATTGGAGGATGTATTTTTGCTTTTGCCCGAACCACCTTGATTTTATTCCTATAGTTTTGTGCAAAGTTGTGAAATCTGGAAGTAGAGTCCTCCCACTTTGCCCCTCTGTTTTAGGGTTGTTGTGGTTATGCTTAAGGACATCATTGGGAGACTTTGATTTGGCAATATATAGCTGGTGCTTTGGAAAGTACTGGCTTGGGAAGAATGGAAAACATTCAGATCATTTCTTTAGTCTAAATATGAGGTAACTGTGCATTAAGTATAATATTTGTGTGGCAGTAGAGATGAAGAATAGTGAATAAATTAAGAAGAATATTGAGTGCAATTTAACGTGGCTTTCTTGTATTCAGAGCAGATGGCTGGAACAAAAAAAATTAGGCATTTTTGGTCTGTGGTCGAGAAAAATTGAGCAGAAAGAAACAGAAAAATAGAGGACAGAGAATGAGGTCAGCAGGTCTGTGGCTAGCATATTTAAGTCAGGTTTTGAGTACTGGGGTATAAATTTAGTCGGGGATGCTCAGCTGATTCAGTGATCAGAAATATGGAACAGGATCGATGAGCTCCAAGAGAACAACCAGTCTGTGTTGCTTGTAAATGGCGTGCACATTTAGAGTTTCTTTTTTATGGTGCACATTTATGGTTACCATGGTGGCCATACAGCAGTCAGAGGAAAATGGTTGGGGACAGGTGTACAAAAGTTACCTAGTTAAAGGCAGTTTCGGGAACCTTCTGTGGCTTAGTGTGGCTCAGAGAAATGGTGCTAGACGGTTGCTGCCATGTGTTTGATTTTTGAAGTGACTGTTCTTACGAGGGTTGGAAAGGCTTTGCCTTCATCTCCCAGAGTCTAATGTTCCTGTTCTCCAGCTGAGAGAGACTAATTCACCATCTTGTGTTGTAAACACTCACTCATTTTAACTGATTACACCTCCAATGATTCTCAAATCACTAAAATTACTAATTGCTATTCCTTACACATCAAAGAGTGAATCCTGAATAATTAACCCCAAATAAAATTAGATGAATTGGCCCTTTTAATTAGAGTCCCTGCTGCTGTTTGTTCTGAGCTTCCTTTTCTTACTGTTAAGAGACTTTTAGAATGATTAAAACTGTTTAAGACTTAAACAGCCAGTGACCTTTTAATACAATATAAATCCATGGAAGCAATATTTCAGCTAGCAGGTGGTGAAGTAAATTTTTAGAGCAAGTACCTGTCAGCTCCAGTATTCCTGTGGGGGGAAATGCATGCCAAAAAACAACCACCTTGAAATGAAATGAGTGTCTCTATTTGATTATTTTTATAGCATTTATGCATTTGCTAAGCTTCAGGCTTGATGAAATAAATGGCAGGGTTGAAGGCGAGTGAGTAATGGTTGGCATCATTTTATATAAATAGTAACAAGAATTTCTCAGCAAGAAGAACTTGAAGTGAATAAGGGATGAAGACTGGAGAAACTGCAGAAGGCTCCTGGTCCTGTAGCCATTCATGTCTGGATTTTCCTGAAGCAGAGGAACGACCACCAGCGTGGAGAAATGGAGCTTTGTGGGATTTCTGTGCCTGTGGTTATGGGGCGTGGCTTACCAGCCTATCCATGCTGTGTTCAGGCTGCATTTTGTTGAAGATCTTTCCCATGTTCCTAAGCATCTACTGGGGACCCCCTCCAGTGGTCTTCTTCAGCCTTTGGGAGTTGTAAGAAGGGTCGGTTCTTTATATTTCCCCTAGCAATTTCAGTTCCTCACCCCAAATCCACCATGGACCATTTTAAAAGTCAGCTTTGTGATAAGGAGAGTTTGGGTCAGAGTATATATTCTATACTCTTTAGCTATTCATCAAACTGGCACAGAAATCCTCCATCTGTAGCATCAAATGATTAGGTTAGTTCTATCACTTATTTTTCTTTATAATGTAGAAGTGAATTTTAGCTTGTTATTCTGAAACAATTGCAGACTTTACAGAAACATTAAAAAACTCACATCAAAGACTCTTAGTTACATAGTTACTCCAATATTTGCACCTTATGTGATTAGAGTAAATCTACCCAAAGCAAGTAATGAACATATAGAACTTAATAACATGTAGAACTTATTCGGACTTCATCAGTTGCCATCCTAATATGTGTTTTTTTAGTCTCAATTCTATTGAGAATTGGGTTTCATTTAACATTTCTTTCCTATTTGTAACCTCAGACAGTTGTTCATGGTTATCAATGATGCTTGACTAGGAATATACATCAGAATCTCCCAGGATGCTTTGCAAAATACTTGGTTTTGGCTCCCCAGTGCAAAGATTCTGGTTTAAGAATTCTAGAGTGGTTCCTTCTATTTCATGTGGTAGATGACAATATATGGGAGAGTCCAAATGCCTATTTCTTCATTAATGTATTCCTGTTCTTAGACCCAAACCAATAATATATGCATAAATGTATTAGTTAGGTTTCTATTGCTTTGATAAAACATGATCAAAAGCACCTTGGGAAAGAAAGAGTTGATTTCATCTTATACCTCTCCATCAATGTTCATCACTCAAGGCGGTCAGGGCAAGAACTCAAGCAAGGACGGAACCTGGAGGCGGAACTAACGCAGGGGCCATAGAGGAATGCTACTTATGGTCTTATTCCTCCTGGTTCTCTGAGGTTGCTTTCATATATACCCCATGGCAACCTGTCCAGGGACAGCATCACCCACTGTGGGCTCACTCCCTGCCTCAAATCAATCATGAATTAAGAAATTCTTCTGCAGACATGCCTATAGGTGAATCCCATGGACACATTTTTTTCAATTGACGTTCCCTTCCCAGCTAACTCTGGCTCATGTCAAGCTGCCAAAAACCCCAACTAGCACAGCATGTAAACAAAGGTGCATGTGGGTGCAGGGGGGTAAATAGAAAGGAGAAGCTAAATATCAGAGGACGAGGAAGAACTGAAGGTGGGCAAATATCAGGCGTGCTTACAAAGGGGGCATAAAGCTGCTTTCCTAGTTCTAACTCTCACAGAGTTTTCATTTTCGGTGGTGGGAAAGTGTGTAACATGTACCCAGTTAGTGAGAGTCTAAGATCTAGTGTGAAGCTCCACAGCTTCCACTTTGCATGCCAACTCGAAGTGCATAGAACTTCATTCAACTGCATAGTCTGGGTCTGGTAAATCTTGATGTATGGTGATGGTTTTTATTGGCTACCCTTTGTACAGTCAAGTTTAAAATAAAAAATAAATAATAAAATGTAAAGGTCAGATTGTTTCTACATCCCTAGCTCAGGTGTTTGGGGATTCTGTGTCACCTCCATCCCCTACTTCCTGGTCCATTGCCATCTCTACCTTAGAGGATGAGACTCAATCCCAGAAATGCCTTGGGGATTTGTAGGACTTTCTGGATGCTTTCTACTGATAGAGATTTTGTGAATGTCTATTCTCAGACCTTTGATTAGTGAAGAAAAATCCAGTGCCATGAAGAGAGTTGCAACCCGTCTGGATGTTGAAATGCCCCTAGACCAGATGTTAATTTCGGGTTCAGGACTCAGTCATTACACTTGGCAGACAGACGCTGGGTAATTTAAGTTGTAAACAACCTGGAAGAAGTACATCAACAGCAACAACAGCAGCAGCAAAACAAAGCTTGAGAGGTCCTTTGAGACTGGCATCATTCCCTGTCTGGGCTGCCCAGGCTGCCAGGGCTGCAGAAGATCTCACATATGCCGATAGTCTGATAGGTAGTTTTTGCCGTATCTTACATCAGTAATTGGAAAGGACAAAACATGACTCTAGCAGAAATACATGTGTTCACTCACAGTTCATTTGGGTTTATATGTGATATATAGTTACTAATCTCTTCATGCAGCATAGGGAGCACACACTTGGTAAATAGTAGTAATCTGATGATACATTCTTCCTAGAACAGGAAGCAGACCTTCAGCCATCTCCTTCCTAGTCTGGTAGGGAAAACCAATAGACAGGCAGTTCAACTCAGAGCCGAATTTGTTCTGTGGGGGTTCTCGGTACACTGGTGATGAGGATGCTCATCCACAGTCAGAATCAACAGAGGTAAAATGGGCTCAGTTACCCAGTGCATTGTGTTGAGAAAACACCCCCCCCCCCCCCCCCCCCCCCCCTGGCTGCCTTTGAAGAAGAGGGAACCTTCTGCTTTGGATGGGCACTACTGGGGATGGCCTGTCTCTAGGAGTATCGGGTAGTTTGGGGAGACCCTTCCAGCATACTAGTATTCACTTGGCAGCTTCCTTTCTGAGCTGTAAATTAAGATCCCTCCACCAGTCTTTTGATGTTGAGTGGATCTTTTCCCATACCATGACTTTTAAATTCTTATTTCAGTTTTCTTCATGCTGAGAATTTCACATTTTAGTATTGGGGCTGAAGGTGTCTCACTAACTGATAGAAGACTAATGCATCAAGTTCGACCCATTGTCCTGCTTAGTTTTATTGCCCATATTTGAAAGTCAAAATATATGGATGCGGTTTGTTGTTTGGATAGCAATTACTATGCTTTTGTCAGAGAAGTGACACTTGATGAATTCAATAGTGCATTCGGTTCTAGTCCATTTTTCAGAACCAAATTCTCCTTCACTTCTTATATTATGTGAAATCCATTCCATGTTTTCAATTGAGAGAATGAATCGTTTTCAACAAATTGAAACTGCTATGTGATAGAGAAGTAGAGTATGCTCAGTTAGATATAGCACGCTGGTGTTCACCTCTGTACAGAGAATTTATCTTAATTTAAACAAGAGGGCTGTGGAAGACAGTGAAGTCCAGAAATTCAGTATTAGCTAAATATGGAGGGAGACGGTCCAATCTAAAAGTGGAGAGACGTCATCCTCTTTAAAGATAATAAGTCTTCTTGCTTTTAATTTGAGAATCTCAAAGAGCATTTCGAGCTAAGTTATTTAGAAAGATGACAGCACATTAAATTTTAGCTTGGGTAAATATAGTGATGCATTAAAATTAAACTCTGGGTTTGAGTAGATTCTGCGATTCATTTCAAAGTATCTTCCTTCTGATTCTTTAAAAGACGCAAGGTTACAATTCCTATTTATTGTATAGAATTAAGTAAAAAGGAGGGGAATACAAAACATTTGTTCTGCTGTAAGCTGTTGGCAAGCTCTCTTTACATGTAGCCCTGTCGAAAACCAGCGCCATGCTGTAAGGCTCTGAGGAGCCTGCTCGTCTCTCCACTCGGTAACATGTACACGTTTCTTCCTATCCTGCCCCCAGATATTCCGTGACTCACTCCCTTACTCCATTTAAGTTTTTGCCCAGATGCCACTTTGGTGAGGCATTTCTCAATTCTCTTCTTTGAAACTGCGACATCTACCACCTTCCTACCAATTCCCCTTCCATGCCGTATTTCTTCAGCATTTTCATTGCCACTTGACATTCAGCTCATATTAGCTGTTTCTTTCTTAATCATCCCTCTTTTCCTGATACAGTGTCAATTCTATGGGGGCAACATTTTCCATTTGAACTCTGGAGTCTAGAACAGTGGTGCTCAAGCTGGGGTCCAATGACCCATTCTCAGGGTTCGCGTATCAGATATCCTGTATACCAGATATTTATATTACAATTCATAATAGTAGTAACATTACAGTTCTGAAGTAGCAAAGAAAATAATGTTATGATTGGGATTCACCACTACATGAGGAACTGTTTTCAAGTGTTGCAGCATATTAGGAAGGTTGAGAACCACTGGTCTAGAGTAATGCTTGGTGCACAGAGGGCAGAGTGAATAAATGGATGATGGAAGTAGATGAGCACCATCAGTGTGATGGCTCTCCTGTTTTCCAGTGTGCAGTTTCATGCAGTTCCTTTGCACGCAGTGGTATATGGATGAGTTTTCTCTATATTGCACCATGATGAAGATTCAAATCATGCCTTGTTGTGTGCTTCTTTTTTGACTTTGTCACAGGATCAATTATTGAGTGTGGATATCCCTGAATTAAAGCCTGTAAATATGATTATGGATTTGATACCCTTTGCAATGTATTTTAAAGGAATGTTTTAGCTACTATTACTTCTGTTCCTGTGATGAGCACACATGGCTCTTTATGTGCTCATGAATGCTATGTTTCATCTGTATTTTTACACTTACTTATATGATGTTTGTAATTGATGGGTGGTAGTTATAGAAACTTACGTGATCATATCAAATGTGAATTTTTGATACATCCATATGTGAAAGTAGATGCGAAACAGGGTAATTAGCAAGTTTGTCACCTCAGACATGTTTTTCATTAGTAATTTTAACCTTAGCATTTTCCTAAAAAGAACATTGTCTACACTGTTGGAGAATTAAGTACCACCAGAATTAGTAATTTAGTTTAATAGAAGAAAATGAAGATGGAAAAAGAATCAAAGATTAGTTCCAATGTCTTCTCATGTATATCTAAGAGCCCAAAGGTCAGGTTGCCTAGATGGCCACTAACAGCATTGCAGTTGATGTCACAGTTTTCTTACTCACAGTGGAGGTTGTTTCCCTGGGAGAGGTATTGCTGCTGTTTTCGTGATGATGAAGACAGACAACCAGGAATGCCCATGATTTCCATTGATAGTGAGCACTTCCCCAGATGGTCCTCAGAGGAGTTGTACACTCAGAGAGCAGGAATCCAGACACTGCTTAGTAAGGGCAGTATGGGGGCTAAGTGTTTCTGTGGGTCTGTGGGTGATGTGCAGACTTTCTCTTCCTACCTTCTTGCCACATAACCTCATTTCAGGAGCCCCCACACTCGCTGAGCTCCAAAAGATATGCTGTGTTCTGGTCTTTGGAGTGGAGAAGAATGCTCCAGAAACCACTGACCAGTCCAACCCAGAAAGCAGACACTGTATACGTCTGTCTCAAGAGACCCGAGAAAGAGCTCCCATGGATACTTCTTTCTAGGACTGAGATCCATGAAGTACAGTGTTCCACACAGGGAGCTGAGGGAGGAGGGCCACATGCTCATGCTTAGAGTCCCAAAGAAGAGGGAGGGAGAGGAGGAAGACTGAGATTCTCATAGGAGTGTCTGGATCCGTGAGTTTGGCAACCTACCCCTGTCAGAGAAAAGACAGACTCTGGAAAAAGCGTGTGGAAAAGCCTCATCTCATATTCGTATTTTTAGTTAGGACAGAGGAGGCTACAGGTTGAGAAGACTCAGAGTGATTCCTGGAATGAGACAAATCCTTGGTTTTTCTCTTGGCCTGCCATGTCACAGCCCTTTCTGATGGTCTGAAAAGCACTGCTCAGCTAAGCCTTTGGTAATGGCCTAGGTTCTGCATATACCTGGTGCTCACAGGTTTGTGCCTGCCCACAGTCTCTCTCCCTCTGCCCTCATATGGATGCTGAACCACTGTCACTGTGGCACTCAAAGGTGCTCTCTGTCTCTGCAAGGATGGTGGGGGCCAAACTTGAAACACAAACTTAAGAGTCCTTTGAGAGGAAAGGACAAGGAGCTGGGTGTCTCTTCTCCCAACTTGAAGCAAGAGGGAAGAGTATAAATGAAGACGACATTGACAAGTGAAAACTTTCCTCCCACTGTGCTCTTTAGTTGCACAGTTCAGCTTGTTAGAGGCAACTTACCATTTTCCCTCTCTAAGGAATTCACTGTCAAGTTTCTCCATGATAATACAGATTTTGTAGGCTTAGCATGTGTGTAGCATTGAGCATGTGTGTCTAGCGGATGCTTGTCTATATATCAGAATTGCCATGATTCCTAGAATGATTTCAAAAAGTTGTCCAAGTTCTGCCAGATACTGTAGCTTATGCATTTGCCCACTCCAGAGCATCCCCTGCCCAGAGCATTCCTCCTCCAGAGCATTCCCCCTCCAGTGTATCCCCCCC
>CABHPR010147904.1:32168-66156 GCA_902168415.1 Peromyscus melanophrys | reverse complement strand
GGCTTTTATTGTATTCATTGAATATAGAATTACTAGACTCATAAGCCTTAGAAAAGACCTTAGAAGACTTTCTTCTAAGTGCCCAGTCCTCCTGCCAGCAGTCATGAGATAAGGAGGTCCTTGAGCACCATGTCTAGTTAACAGGAAGCACTGCTAGTTTACCATGGCCTGCTGTTTCACAGATGGGAAAATTTGCATATCAGGCTGAGTTTGTCTTCCTGAGATTTTCAGATAAATAATCCTCAGTTACACAGAATCAGTATGAAACCTTTCCTGTGACTTTGAAACATTTGAAGATACACTTTAGGCAAAGTAATCCTCAGCCTCCAAAAGATGTTGACTTAAACATTAATAAAAGTGTAGAGAAGAGCTGCCTGCTTGGCAGAGTTCTATAATGGCTATTTTTTTTCATAGCATCTCAACAGAACGCCACCGTGCTGAAGTTCGGAGAGCAGTAAACGATGAACGGTTAACAACAATTGCACATAAGTAAGCCATTAGTCTACCACCCCTGATTTTTTTTAAATGATGTAGTATAAAGTAGTTTTGAGACAGTCTTCCTTTTGTGTGGCAGGTCCCTGAGTCTTTTATCATAATAGTATCTCTGTACTCAGAAACCCTGCCCATAGTGATTACTGTTTACTCCATTGATTACTTTTCGCTTTTGTTCTGCGTTTTGTTAGGGAAGCTTAAAGTACTTAGGTCAAATCCTATTACAAGGTAATCTCTGTATAATCTAAGGCCACTGGAAGCAGAGCTCAATACCAAGTAGCATGCCTCCTGACAATCAAAGGTGCTCGGAGGTTTCTTGTAATGGTACTTGATATGTATGATGCTTTATAAACAGGCATTACAATTTTTATATGGCTCTAATTTCAGATATTTTGAGATTCAAAAAAAATTATAAAATATATGTTCTTTTAAGAGATATAAATATAACTTAATTATATATTTTAAAAAGCAAACAATAAAATTATAAAGGTTTCTTATCAATTTGTTTTCAGATCGTCATAACTGACAGATTGGGTAGAGGGTGGCAGAGGACTGAGCAGAATCAACCATTAGTTACAGAGAGATAGTGCCTCCTGAAGAACAGAAAGTAGTCCTTTCAGTGATAATAGAAATATTTCATAAAATGTTAAAGTGTAATCCGTTTGTTTTAATTTTTATGTTTTAATATGACGTAAAGCGAAAGGAGAAAGGACTCAGTGCGTTACCATACTGTGCTGATAGAAGGCATTTGGCAGAATTTGAATTGATTACACAGCTCTGTCGGCTTCTTGTACTTCACTGTCCCTCATTTTACCTAACACATAGAATGGGGTACTCACCTCTTTAACAGTGTAGTTGGAATGTTTTGCTGTTTGTTCTGTAAGTCTGAGATGTCTTTCGTGGTAGGTATGCATTGTAGAAATTTAGACATTCTCTATAGAGAGAGACAGCTTGTGTTTAGTTGTCAGGCTAACATAGTTGAAACACTCAAATTTAATGTGTTCCTTTTTGAATTTGCTTCAGACTTTTGAATTGGAATGCTTTAAACTGGGTCTGAATTCTAATTTGGGAACTGGTAATAGGAAACTGTGCTAGATAATCAAGTAGCAATGAATACCTTAGATGCATTCAAATGGGATTGTGGGCAATGAGTTGTAAGTTGATGCATCAGTGTCATTCTTAAAGGATAACATTTATTTAGTCTCCTTTTCCTTTTTTCCCCTTTTAAGAATGAATTTATCCTTATATTTGGGTGAAAGACCAAGTTACAGGTATGCAAATAGGTTATTATTATTTCAGGCTTTTTCTTGTATTTATTTCCAAAATGACGCTCTCAATTATTCAGGGGCACATACTCCATTTATGAATTAACCATGCCCCTTGCTTCTCCTTCTTTTCCCTCCTCACCTTCCTAATACTGCCCGACCTTTAGCCATTTTTGCTGCTTGGGAATATCTCTAGTCAGAGGGTGGGAAGGGAGAGGAGGTGAAAATTTTTATAACTCATTTTACTACTTGTTAGATGGCCTGAAAAATAATTGGTGCAAGAATTTACTGGTACTTGCTAAAATAACTTTATGTGGATAATATGTGGATTTCTTTAACCTGTTTGACCTCTCCCTTTCCTTCCTCTCTCTATTAGCATGGATAATTGAGAGTTGGCTTCTTTCCACCTTTGTTTCTCCGCCCCTCCCTTTCTTTCTGATTTCTTTAATACATGAATTTCATTTTTGGAAAAGTTTACTTTAGTATATAATTTTAAAAAAAGACCTTCTTAGGTCTTTCTGTACTCAGATTTTAATGTTTTATATTGTGGTTTTAGTTTGACTAGATACTGCATTTACTTGTTGAGCCTAAGAGTCAGGGAATGAGGATTGTTAGTAACACTTTCTTGCCGTTGGATATAGCAGTGGAGACCCAAAGAATACCTGTAAATACAGCTAGAGGAATGCATCTGAGCTGCCTGCATTCCCTTCTTCTCCTCCCTCCCTCTCCCACTTGAAATTGCTGTGTAGCCCCGAAGGAATGTACTTGAAAGGTGATGGGAAGCTGAGTAGATTTAGCAGGAAAGGAGGGGAACAGAAGGAGTAAGGGTCCTGGATGCAAGAGAAACCGCACTAAACTAAAGGCCTTCTGCTTCACGGCTTGACTGGGATGGTGTTTGTCCTTTGATAGCATAATTGAGTTCTTAGGTACAATAATATTAATGCTTTACATGGTTTGCTTAGGCCACTCTTTGTCTCTGCAATTAGATTAAAATGATAGTTTGGAATATCAGATCTCTGTGCTTCTGCCAACTATCAGACATTCCCAGGATACTGTGTTTCTGTGTGACGATGCAGCTTTCTTAACTGCTGCCAACTGTAGCTCATTAGTAGGTGGCTTTCTCAGAGCAGGATTTGCACCTTCCTTGTGGTCCTTGGATGAGTAGAGAGGCAGGCAAGTGTACAAACTGAGGGGACCTGTGTGAACCCTCAGGTACAATGTTTAATTTCTAAATTCTCTTAGATGACTTGTGCAGCTAACACATATTTACAACCTTATCACTAAGCAAATAGGAACTTTTGACCTAATTCTAACATGTTATTTCATTTCTCATTCACTTACTATTTGAGCATGCTTGCATGAGTGGTCATTTGGAAGACTTAGAGTTCTTCCTAAAAGTTGCAGTTGTTGTCTTTTTGCACTGCAAGCTTTGTCTTTTCCATAGCATATGTCCATGTGCTTCATATTCTTAATCTTCCATAATTTCTGCCACCATTTAAACAATACACAAGGTAAGTGTAGAAGGCACTTTATTTGTGTGGTAAACTCATATTAAACAAGTTTATTAGTGATAGTCTAATAAAATGATATCAGAAGAGAAGTGCTATTACAGAAAATGCTAGCTTTGGGAAAGTTTACATTTAACAACTAGTAATAATGCTTTTCTATCTTTTTTCTTGTTTGTATTATTCTTTGTTTCTGAACTAGTGTTAACATAGAGCTTATGTAATATATTTGTGAGGTTGTTGGGGCCTCAGGAAGTCCACCATTCCTTATCTTATGTAGGACTGCTTTCAATTGCAAAAGAATTTAGTATAGTTTTCACAGTAACCTAACTGGATTTGCCAGCTTCTATAAATTCTTCAACTTAAATCCTTTTCTCCATTCGTTTCTTCCTTGGTTCGTTCCTTCCTTTTTTGAGACGATGTTTTATTTTGTTTCCTTCCCGTGTTTTGAGACAGGGTCTCATTATGTAGCCTTGGCTGGCCTGGACTTGATTAAGTAAACCAGGCTAACCTTGAACTCAGTTTACTTGCTTTTGCCAAGGGAGTGCTGGGATTAAAGTCTACAGGCATGTGTCATCACGTCTGTTTTAAATACCTTTTAAGTTGTAATTTATTCCCTGCAGCAAAAGTTGGCAGTAATTAGACAATAATTGCACAATTGGTATAAAGAAAAAGCTGCTCATAAAGCCCACTAGAAAACTTTTATTCTTTGTGTTTAGAATATGACAAATAATTATGGAAGCATGATATATATACTTGTTGAAGGAGACATTTATTAGTTGTGTAGCCTTAGGCAAGTTATTTAGCCTCTCTGTGACTCAGTTTCTCATTCTAGAAAATGGAGATGCAGGGTTGGGGATTTAGCTCAGTGGTAGAGCGCCTGCCTAGCAAGCGCAAAGCCCTGGGTTCGGTCCTCAGCTCCGGGGGGGGAAAAAAAAGAAAATGGAGATGCTAATAACTATCAGCTTCATCGGATTGTCGAGAGAACTGAGTTAACACACATTTTAAGACACGTAGAGCAGTGCCTGATATGTAACATGCCCTTAGTTGAGTTTAACAACACCATCACTGTCAACATCACCATCATCACCATTATTCCACTGCCCACTGACAAAAGCTATGGGTTACTTTGCTTGAATCTGAAGAATCATTGGATATAGAGTCTTGTTTAGGCTAGGCTGTAGAAACTTGAAGAAATAGTTCTGATTCAGTGAAGAAAATTAGTTGTTTCTAGATTAATTTTAAACCTTGACACTAATCATTAGGGTGTTTCATGAAGCCAAGTGAGAGATATGGCAGCTGCCTTTTGCTAGTTTAACCTCTGGTCCAATTTCTGGAACAAAACTTACTCAAGAAGTTTAAAGCAGAGAGACTTAAAAATGTCTTAGAGAGAGAAGGTCCAGTCGCCTCAGTGCCTTCTAGAGTACAGGGCACACCATACAAATAAAGTAGAAGAATGGTGGATTTCTTTTAGCGTCCGCAGTTCTGCTTTTTTTATTTTTTATTTTTGTAAACAGGAAGGGTAATAATATAAAAATACAGTGCATATTATTAGCGACACCTGCTGTTGTATACACTACTTTCCATCTTACTAACTCCTCTCGTTTACTGCCTCAGTTTTCCGTGTTTGAAAGCCTTTAGAATCTCTGGCCATGCAGGCAGTTAGAAAATTTTGCAGATTCATTGGGCTTCACCTTTAACTGTAAAGGAAAGTCTGATTCTTAACACTGTCAGCGCTTTTACTTTCTTGGTGTAATTATAAAATTAAGTTCTAAAAGTTAATTTTATTAGTAGAAATACTTGTTTTCATTTGTGAAACCCAATTTCACAAATTTTCACAAAAATAATACCCATTTTTATTTTCAAAGCATAGAAAAAATTTTCAGTTGTAGTTACTCAGATTACAGAGTAAAGTGTGTAAAGTGTGTAAGAACCTCAGTGTGTGGCATTTCTTGAATTTAATTGTACTTAAGTTTGATCTTGCTTGCTTAAAATGAAGCCTCTCCAGAATTCAGGGTACTTTTTGTCATTTAAAAAGTTATGTTTGTTTGACTCATTTTTAGCAAGTGCAAACCCTTGTAGCAGCATTTTCTCTTTTGTTTAGTATGTCTGGACCTAATAGCTCTTCAGAATGGTCCATTGAAGGGCGTAGATTGGTACCACTGATGCCCCGGCTGGTTCCCCAGACTGCCTTCACCGTAACAGCAAATGCTGTGGCCAACGCAGCTGTCCAGCACAATGCATCCCTTCCCGTGCCTGCAGAGACATCAAGCAAAGAAGGTGAGTAGGAATGCTGCTGTTAGAGATAATTCTTCTCAGGACTTTTCATCTATTTTTAGTAAATGCTTAAAAATGATGAGATTGGTATGTTTTTCATTCTGAAACTAGAAACTGCCAGGTTTTCAGTCTCCATCAAATCAGATTTCTTTACTTCAAAGGGAAAATTACGTTAATCACTGAAAAAGTTTTCTCAGACGTAATTTCTGACATTTGTCTTATTTTGTTTGTTTTGTTTTGGTTTTAAGACCAAACCAAACATTGTAGCCCAGGCTGGACCCAGGTTGAGGTAGTCCTTTCCTCTCAGCCTCCCTACTGCTGAGGTTACAAACATGAGCTACCATGCCTTGTGAGTGTCTCTTGTTAAAGGTGAGTGGAAGGACTTAGTGAATGGCGTTAGAGAATAAACAAGATGACAGAAATACTTGCTGGATAAAAGATGCTGAACTGTGGCTCCAGGAAATACAACTGTTTTTGTCTCTTCGAATCAATAGTATATGCAGCCTCTCTGTTCCAGTCAATGAGTACTTTCTTACTGTCACTTAATCTAGTAATTGACATGCTTTAAACAATCTTTGAATTCTCTTACCAAGGTGATAGGAAATTTGAGAGTATGCTTGGATCAAAAGCAACTCTAAAGACAATGGATAGGAAATTTGAGAGTATGTTTGGATCAAAAGCAACTCTAAAGACAATGTGTTTGCCCGATTACTTTGAGAAATTGCTTTGTCTTGTCTAGTGGTGGGCTTTGCATAGAGTGAAACAGTTTTTCACTCTTGGCTGGGCTTGGCTCTGCCAAAGAAAGCTATGTTTTTTCAGGGAAGAAATTATCTGTGCAAACTTAGCCTCTACTGGGTTCCTGTTTCCTTCATTGTTGGCAGTTAGATTTCCTCTCTTCCCACTTTGACCTTTTCCTTTTGCTAGCTGGTAGAATGGGAAGAGAGTTGGGTTTCTAATAATAAAATCGGTGTTTGGATCTAAGTTTGTCATTTCCTACCTTTGTGACCTTCAGCAAGTCTTACTGTCTGTAAACTATGGACTCCTCATCTTTAAGGGGAATGTAGTGTGAGAGTTGGTGATGGTGGAAAGATTGAGTGTAGTATCTGGCACTCAGTACAGGGTAACTCCAGGCTGTTCTTAGTGTTCCTGAGTTGTGTCCTTTCATTGAAAGATAAAGAGGTTGAAATTTGATGTCATCATTGTTTTTAGTTAGTGTTGTCCCACTTGGTTGGCAAATGACAGAAGAGTTAGTTTGTTTCTCCAGTAAGTGCTTTGGAAATTGCTAGGGTTAGGGGAAGTTAATATTGTTGGTGCTGCTATTGGTATTAAAGAGTACTTCAGGTTTGTGCCTGTTGTCCAGTCCTTGCCTTATGAGAAATGTTTTTTCTTTTTTTCAAAATAGTTTTAAACTCGATTGCTTTGTACCTCCATTCATCTCCATTCACTGTTACCTGTTGCTAAGCTGGTAAATACTTGGGAAGACCCATTAAGTGATTTTCAAAATATTTTCTAACCCTTGAGTCTAGTACCTTGTGGTAGCATCTAGCTTCTGATCACATGAAAATGATAAAGTTGGCCTGCAATAAAAGTAATTGTATGTCTGGACAGTTGCGGTGAAAGTTAACAGCAAACTTTTTTTTTTTTTTTTTTTTTTTTTATCATTCCTTCAGTAGTGGTTTGCTATTCCTACACAAGTACCACGTCAACCCCAACCTCTACCCCTGTTCCAAGTGGCAGCGTAGCAACGGTTAAGTCTCCAAGACCTGCCAGTCCTGCCTCCAGTGTAGTTGTCTTGCCAAGTGGAAGTACTGTATATGTCAAAAGTAAGTGATGTCTCAGTGTTACCAGGCCCTCTGGACAAAATGCTACAGTCTGAGCTGTGATTAGATCTGCTTTTCTGGAATCAATCATCGGGCCACAAGCTGTTTTCAGTGGTTAGGTTTTGAAGGTTCTGAAGACTTCTTATCTGTCTATCTGACTAGGTATTTGCTCTTTCGTCAGTTCTGGGTTTGAGAAATGCCATCATGTGTTGCTCTGTGGGAAATCTGCCTCTGCATAGTGCTGTCTTTTAGGCATTCACATCTTTTGATTCCTATGGAACTGTGCTTATGTGACTAGTCAATGTTTTCCCAGAATTCCAGTCTTTGCAGTGTTTTCTTGAATTATTCCATGTATCATCTAGCTCTTACATTCAGTAACTCATTCTAGAGGCTACCTTTTATGTTTCTACTTGATATAGTCTTTAAAAAAGTTTTTTATTTGCAGTTTTAAACTCCTAATTTTACTCTGCTCTAAATAATAGTCTTTTCTGAGACAGAATCTCACTGTATAGCCCAGGATGGCCTCACACTTGTGATCCTTCAGCTTCAGCCTCTCAAGTGCTGGGGTCACTGCTGTGCTCCCATACCTGGCTCTACAAAACAGTTTGATGCCCAGGTTTTCTTGCATCAATGTCTCTTAATTTTATTTCAAGAATTGTTTCGTGTTTTGTTTGCTTTGCTTTTTATCACTAGTATTTGATTTTAATTGGTCTCAATATAGTAATAAACTTGATTTCCTTATAGATTTTAGAGGTGACATTTGTCTTTTTTAGGCTTCTAGGTCATTGCCGGTCCTGTATAGTGTGGTGATACATTGTGTACCCTAATAAATTTGCCTGAGGATCAGACAACAGAGCCAGCCACTAGATTAGACATAGAGGTCAGGCAGTGGTGGCACACACCTTTAATCCTATCATTCAGGAGGCAGAAATCCATTTGGATCTCTGAGTTCAAGGCTACACTGGGCTACGTGAGATTGATCCAGTATAGGAGAGAAAACAGAGCCAGGCGGTGGTGGCACACACCTTTAATCCCAGCACTTGAGGTCTCATGCCTTTGCTTGGGAAGCACACATGCCTTTAATCCCAGGAAGTAATATGGCAGGGCAGAGAAGGGTATATAAGGTGTGAGGAAACGGAGACTCATTCCCTTTGGGGTGAGGATTTTGTAGAGGAAAGAACTAGTGGCTGGCTGCTCTGCTTCTCTGATCTTTCAGCTTTCACCCTGATATCTGGCTCTTGAGTTTTTTATTAAAAGACCATCTAAGATTCGAACAACAGTATAGAGTCTAAAAATTGAAGCTCTAAAGACTTATATTTTATTTCCAGTTCCGTGAGTCATGCTATATAATTCTTATGTATGCGCTGTAGAAATTTCCTATGTACATTGCTTTATATATTTGTCAGATGAATTTTATAAAATCTACAAAAGAATTGAGGTTTTTAGGCTATAAAAATGCCAAGAATCATGGACTGTTAAGTTCATCTCAGGTTTCTGTAGATTTAACCAATGTGGTCTTTAGGAATGACTCTCCGGGCCTAATTTTTAAAACCACTTTTAAAACTACTCTTAATGAATCTCAAACATGAAGAAACTATTTCACAAACCAATGCACTTTCAAATTACAAGAACTATATCATTAGTAGTTTTTATTATTCGTTCACCAACTTTGTGCAAGTCACTAACCCAAGAGAGACAAAACAGACTTTGTCCTTCTTGTCTGAGAGCTCATTAATATGGGAGATGTGTAGACAGTTATATTGTCATGTGCTAAGTGGTACAGAACAGGATGTACAAAGTACTTTATGTAC
The DNA here is from genome assembly GCA_902168415.1 of Peromyscus melanophrys. Taxonomy (NCBI): domain Eukaryota; kingdom Metazoa; phylum Chordata; class Mammalia; order Rodentia; family Cricetidae; genus Peromyscus; species Peromyscus melanophrys. The sequence continues at coordinate 56,986 of CABHPR010147904.1, read as the reverse complement.
TTCTGCTCAGAGGAGAGGTGGATATTAGCTCTGCATTGAGGAAGGAGAGGCTTCACTGAGAAGGTGGCTTACTGGATGATGATAGCAGAATGAAGAAGGGGTCTTTGAGGCTGGTGGTGTTCTTCAAAGAAAAATACAATATACAGACTCAGATAAGAGGGTGCCGAAGCATTTTTGGGCAATGGTGAGAAATTAGTTGGTCAAGATTTTAGAGGAGCACAGAGTTAGGGTAATGGTATTTTGTGTCTGAAAAGATAGGGGCCCTTGAATTTTGGTCTGGTAGGTATTTTGGGAGGATAGGGAAATACAGACTTAGGGAATTTTAGGCTGTGCATCTCAGTTATGAAATTTCCTGACTTGCTGTAGCATACACGAGTATCGAATAGAAGTGGGAAGATGCTGGAGTGTCTTTTAGGAGGGTATTGATAAAATCCAAGCAGGAGACAATCTCCAAATGGAGTGGTAGTTTAAGGAAAAGATGGTGGGTGTTCAGAGAGACAACTTTTCTGAGGGAAAATTGTAGAACTTTAGTGATAGATTGGGCATAAAAGAAAGGGAGAGGTGGGACTGGAGAGATGGCTCAGTGCTTAAGAGCACTGACTGCTCTTCCAGAGGACCCGTGTTCAATTCCCAGTACCCACATTAGGCAGTTCACAACTGTCTGTAACTCCAAGATCTGCCACCCTCACACAGACATACTATGCAGGCAAAACACTAATGTACATAAAATAAAAATAAGTAAAGGGAGAGGCAAAGGATGACACATTTTTCAGAATAAAGTATAAGAGGCAGTGCTAGTTTTGTGTGAGTAGGAATACTGTTGCTGTCTTTCAGGTGTCAGCTGTTCAGATGAAGATGAAAAACCCAGAAAACGCAGGCGAACAAACTCTTCGAGTTCTTCTCCTGTGGTCCTGAAAGAAGTTCCAAAGGCCGTTGTTCCAGTCTCGAAGACCATCACTGTGCCTGTGAGTGGCAGTCCCAAGATGAGCAACATCATGCAGAGCATTGCCAACTCCTTACCACCCCACATGTCACCTGTGAAAATAACTTTCACCAAACCATCAACACAGACGACAAACACAACACAGAAGGTATGTGGTGGAAGGAGTCTCAGTTGTTCTGTCTCTTTCACGTAGTGTGATTTAGAATTGGTGGTCATGTATTGAGTGCGTACTGTGCACTTGGCATTATGCTGGGAATGCTCACACCTCTTGTTCAATTCTGCCATAAAACTTGGAGACAGGTATTATTATTCACATTTGAAAGATGAGGCTTAGGTGCCAAGTGGTTTGCTCAAGGTGACAGTTAGCAGATGTGCTTCTGGACTTATGTTGTATTTGGTAATTGTAATGCCATTTTGGAACAAACTAGAAAAGTTTTAAAGTCTTTGTTTATGTGGTCTTATGTGTAGGAAGTCCTGTCCACTCATGCCTTCAGGTCTCATCAGTTCTTGGGTTCACTCTTTGATGTTCTACATTTCCTTTGTGGATCTCATATTGAGAGTTTGGAACTTCCTGAGTGGATCTTTTCATTTTCCTCATACTATTCATTCCTATTTGCCATGCTCTCCCTACCCTCCAACTGTAGCATAGTGGCTTGGGGTATTGGTTTTGGAACTAGACTTTCTTGATTTTAATTCCAGCTTGCCACTAGCTTTTTCACTGTGGGGAAACTAAACTTTGTACCTAGATTTTCTCTGTGAAATAGAGGGAAAAAAGCCCAGTGTTTCTATAAGATCTTTGGGTATAATACATAATATATGTAAAGCTGTTAGAAGAGAGCCTAATATGGGTAAATGTGTATCGTCATTTTCTGTACCCTTGATCAGTGTCCTACATTACTTGCATGGAATTGTTCACTTTAGCCATCATACTTTATTTTTCTTGGTGAAATGATCTCACTATTTAGTTCAGCCTGGCCTGCGACTTACTATGTAGCCTTGGCTGATCTTGAATGCCTGAGTGCTGAGGATCACAGGCATGCATTAACACACTTGACAACCATCATACTTTAAATTTCTAATAATTCTTCCTTCTTCTGTAGATGTTCCTTGTTTTTCTTTTTAAAAGTAACATCCTGCTTTTTGGTAGGATGATTGTATTCTTTTATTTGATTATATTCATAAGTCTTTTGGTTTGGTTTTCTTTTTTCATGCTCTTTATCTTACTTGTTAGTTCATTTTATTACTTGATGTTTTTCTTTTCAGAATTTCCTTAAGTGTCTGGCACTCAGCTTACGTATGAAACTGATACATTAACTACCCTGTTCCTCTGCCACTTGTCCTTAGGGTGGTTAGATTCATCAGGCAAGAACCTTCCAATTTCCTGCTTTGAGTATTATAAACTTGGGTGCAAGTACTTTGGAGTAAATGGTGGAAGGGTGCTATGGTATCTGAGATAATAAGTGTTTCTGAGTCTTTTCTCATCTCAGGGACAAACAAGAGTAATGCCAAATCAGTAGATTTTTATAACGGTTACGTGAGATTGAGTATTTAAGATGTGACACAGAGCATGTACCTAGAACATGCAGAGTATTTTTGGAAGTCAACATTTCACTAATTTGCTGGTAATAATGTACTGTTCTAAATATATGAATCCACTGGTTCACTAAACCTTATCCACTAATCTGTTGAAATTAGCTGTTTTTGATGATTTCAGTGTTTATTGAACATAATGTTTGCATTTTTACTTGATTTCAAGTAAGCATTTCTGAATACCACTTTTTACACGGTGTTACGGTTATTCCGTGTGTGTGTGTGTGTGTGTGTGTGTGTGTGTGTGTGTGTGTGTGTTGGAACCCAGGGTCTTGTATATATATACTGGGCAAGTACTCTACTACTGAGCTGTATCATCCTTAGCTCTTAATTATGCCTTCTGAGCTGGCCTTGACACCACCTGACTATTATATGACTATGCTTCAGGTTATTACATCTTACTGGAATGTTTTTACTGCCTTCGTTGCTGGATCTTACCGCTTTTTTAATCTTCTTCTTTTTTCATCTACTTAAAAATGATTTTAGTATTCAGGAAATAGGGTAGGAAAGCCATAACTAAAAGAGTACCTACATCTCTTTCTGCATTCTTTGGTTCCTAGTGTGCGTTTCATTTTTATTCATTGTTTGTTAAGTAGTTGATGTTATAAATTACAAGTTTATTTTCTATCTCTCCCATAGACTGCTGAGGGTAGCTTAGACCTCTGTTTTATTCATCACTCTATTCCCTAGTATTTAGAACAATGCCTTGGCATATACTAGATGCTAGTTAATATTTGTTGAATGAATGAATGAATTAATAAATGAACAAATCAATACACACATAACTAGATCTGACTCCAGTACTCTCTGGTCATTTTAGGCATTCACTTTCCCACAGAGCTGTGTCACTGGTCCTTTGCTAACTGCTTGAACCTGTTTCCTTTTAAGACAAAAGTAATAATAGTATTTCTTAAGAGTTACCAGGAGAATTCGATGAGATTAGTCACTGAAAATAATTATAGTCCATACAATGAGTGTTTAATAAATGTAACCTACCATCTTAACTTTCTAAATCTTCTTTGGTAGATTTACATAAAAAAGGTTTGTAACAGATGAGGTTCCCTGTAAGTGGAGTCTGAATGCTTTGTTTTTATTTTCTTTTTTCTTTTTCCTTATTGACTCTTGTTTTTGTCTTCAGAATTTTGAAGTGAGATGAATATTTGAGGTTGTTAGACTCATGCTTTTAAGAAGGCACATTTATTTCCAAAGTCATATATAGGCCATACCATGAATTTTCAGATTCAGAAATTTAGATTGACTTGTGTTTAAAAAAATAAACATTTAAGGCAAATTAAATAAAAAAAAATAACTCATTTATTCCACAAATAATTACTGAGCATCTACTGTGTTCCAGTTGTAAAACTGTTCTCTTACTTCATTCCTTCTCTGCCATCTATTTTTAAAGATTTTTGGACAACTAGAGTATGGTTAGGACTAATAAATACACTTTCCATGTTTTGTTTTGTTTTCCGTTTTCTGGGTAATTGGATTTAAAATATATTTTTTATCCAAGGCTGTTAACATAATTGTATTTACCTTGGATTTCTCACAATTTGTATTTAAGTCAACTTAGCAATTAATTATTATAGGTAAAGTGACTTTACATTAAGTGTAATTGTTTCTGATTTTGTAAATGGGTATTCACATTTAAATAGGTTGTGCATTTTCAGCATAGATACATTTCCACGTATGTTAATATGCCTCATTTAAAACAGCATTGATGCAGCACTAATACAAACAGAGCAACAGAATATAGCTTTATGCTTTCATGTGCTTGATTGATATTTTTCATTTTGTCCTTAGGGTGCAAGTCCCAGCACTCTTAAGGAGTTTTTGTGAGTGCTAGAAGGTCAGTAATTTGAATTATGGCCTGAATAAACACTGTGTGGTTCACTTGGCTTCAAAACCTTTTAATCTCCCCTGTTGTAATAAGCAACTTTAAAGTGTAAGTGATTTCTCCAGGGTGGAACTCTAGTTTGGGAAGCCTCTTTACAGAGATCAGAAATCATTTGTGTACTGAAATCTCAAACTATGTTTTATCATTTGTATCTGTAATCTGAAATGTTCTCCTAAAGACCCTAGATTTGTTCTTTTCTTAATGTTAGAATCCTGCTTTCATTCTGAAATTTCAAATACTTAAACTGTGCACACTTGCCCTTCCATGCCCAACACTGCTAATTACCTATGGCATACTTTCCTGCCAAGCCTGGTGAATCCTCTTTTGTACCGCAGTCATCAGCATTGTATCTCTTGAAAGCTGTGACTAGTGGTTCAGGATTGACAAAAGTGAAACCCAGTTGCCATTAGTTCCCTAATTAGTTTGGATCTGGGAGCTATGAATTCTTTGTACACTCAGGGATATCAGAATTAAACAGGGAAGGAAAGAAAATGTTTCTAATGAAACAAACACAGTATATTCGATATTATTTCTGGATAGAAGTGATCTATAATGCTTTATTCATACCCATCTAACATTAAATAGGAATAGTAAGCTTCTAGGAAGTACCATTTGTTAACTGTCAAATATTGACCACCTGCTATGTGCCTAGTAGATGCTTCACATGATTATATCATCTAATCCTTATAATGATTTTGTAGGGTTGGAATTATTATCCCTATTTTATAGAAAAAAAAAATTGGAGCCTTAAGATTTTAGCATGTCTAGGGGCCTATCATTTGAAAGTGGCAGACAAGATGATCTAAGTGCAGGCTCATTTGGTTCTCAGGCTTATGACCCTATTGTGTACTGGTCTACTTCTCAGTTTGTATAATAGTTTCTTGGTTGTTTTCAATAATATTGCATATTGTTTGCTAATCCAGCCTGCTTGTGATTATACTGACCAACTTTCTACAAATGTCTGCTGGTTAAGACATGTCTTGATTGCTAAAAACAACAGACTCCTTAAAGTAATGGACTAGTACTAATGTCTTAAATTCTTTGTTATACTGAAAATGTATAGTAATGGTATAGTTATGTTTCCTTGATGTAGATACCATGTACAAACTCACTCAGAAAATTTTTGACTGATTTAACTTCAGACTTTCTTTAGGACCAATGTAAAACTGAAAAAGAATTTCTTCCATAATTTCTTTGGATTTTTTCAAAACAATTTGTTCTCTCCTAGGTCGCCACAAATAGTTTTAGTCAAAGAACTGGGTATCACTATAGCACTGCTTATTCACCCCAGAATAAAACTGTGATGCGTACTACCAAAGTATAAGTCATTTTTGTGTTCTTCACTGTGAAATGGGGATAATAATAGTATCTGTGTCATGGGATTTGGGGACAATTAAGTAAGATCATGTATGTATCAGCTCTAGGAGCTTTTCTGGTTCTGCTCTAGGAACCCTGCTGTTGTCCTTCGTCCACAGGTTTTAGTTTCTCTACTTGTCAGAGTAATTTGCATTGGATCACTCCCCTGTCTTTGTGCTAACATTCCAGCCCAAGAAACTGCCGTCACTTCTTTTCTGGCCTGCTGTGGTAACTTCTACTCTTGCCCCTCACTTCATGGCAGCTAGAATGATCTTCTTAAATAGACATCACATCTTGTTTCTGTGCTTAAAAATCTTTCCATTTCTTAATATGAAATCCAGGTACTGTAGTCTGGCTTTCGTATTTGATCCAGCTTCTGCTTTTAACCCTCTTGGCTGTAGGCTTTCTGCACTGCTTTTCTTTCTTTTTTCAACACATTGGGTGATTCTGGCCATGGCTCTGTTATTCAGTGCTATGCTCTGTGAAATGCACTGCTGCTAAGTCTATGGTTTCTCAGCCCTACTGGCTAAACCTTGACTTCTCTCTCTTTATATCTGTCTTCTGTACCCAGCTAGGAGCATATCCTGCTAGTTTACCTATAAGGTGTAGCTAACAGCTCCCACCAACATGTTGGTCACTACCATTTCTGCTGGTTTATAAGAACTTCTTGACTTGTCTCTCTCTGCTGTCACCACCCTGCTGTAGCTTCCATCTAGCAGATAGATACTTTAAAAAAACAGATTCAATTTTTAGCAGTTTTAGGTTTACAGAAAATTTATAAAAGTTGCATACTTTATATCTCTTTCCCTGTTAATAATTTTCATTAGTATGATGCATTGTTTTAATTAATAGTAATAATGCATTATTAATATTAACTTAAGTCCATAGTTTATTTGAATTTCCTTGGGTTTACCGACTGTCCTTTTCTGTTCCAGGATTCCCACCCAGGATGCCACATTTTATTTACCTGTTTTGTCTCCTTAAATACCTCTCACTGTGAAAGTTTCTCAGGTTTTCCTATTTTTTTGATAACTTTGACAGGTCAGGTGTTTTAGTAAGATGCCCCCTTCCTAGAGTTTGCTTGGTGTTTTTCTCCGTATTGGATTAGGGTTGTGAATTTTATGGAGGAAGATCACAGAGAAGTGATGCCATTTGCATCGCATTGTATGAAAGGACAAGAACTATCATGACTTTACATTTTCTAGTCCTCCATTACTTCTCAATAGTTGTGTGCCTCATAAATGCCAATCTGTCCGTTAGATCTTTAAAGCTTCTTGAGCATCCAAAGCTTGCTTTTGTCTTGGGGCCTTAGTTTCCTACTCCTCATGCCACTAAGTGCCCTTCTAAGTGTTAATAGCACATGGTTCATACCCTGACCTCATTCTGGTTTCTGCTCAAATGTCATCTTACAGAGGGATCTTCACTGAATACTTTATTAAAAAAAAAAAAATCAACACTAATCATTCTTTTTTTTTCTTTACCCTGGTTTGTTGTCTTTTCCATTTGTTTCTACATGTATTTTTTGTTTCTCTCTCTGCACTAGAATGTAAACTCCATGCAAGTAAGTTTTGTTCATTTCTTCTATCCTTAGCATCTAAAACCATGCCTGGCACATAGTAGATGCTCAATAAGTATTTACAAGTGAACACATCTCCAGATTACTTTCTCATGTGATGGTGTGGGTTTATCCCCTAAATGGTGTCTGGTGTATTGTGATTTTTACAGAACCACATCATGCACAACATTGAACACTGCCTCTTAAAATACTTGCTGAAAATTGGTGTTTTTAAGTAGTTTTGATAATTGCTGGTAAAGAAAAGTGTTCATATGCTTTTAATTAACTGTATATTCCTCTCTGTTGAATTGTTTTTTCTATTGCAAAACTTAGTTTTAAATTGTATATAAGTTTAAATACACTGATAGTATATAATAGGTACATGAAAATAACTTATTTTTCCTCCTTTAGGTTATTATAGTGACCACATCACCAAGTTCAACCTTCGTGCCCAACATTCTCTCCAAATCCCATAACTATGCAGCAGTCACTAAGCTTGTACCAACATCAGTCATTGCTTCCACAACTCAGAAGCCACCTGTTGTTATAACTGCACCACAGTCCTCTCTGGTCAGCAGCAGCAGCAGCAGTGGCAACAGCAGTTCTGCGCCATCACCTATTTCTAGTACAGTAGCAGTAACAGCCGTGGTGTCTTCCACACCATCCGTGGTCATGTCAACAGTAGCACAAGGTGAGTGGTGAGCCACTATTTAATTCTGTCCCTGTGTGGAGGGATTTTGATGACAACGGGGGTAGGGTGGGGAGTGAGTGTGTGTGTGGGGGGTGTGTGTGTGGGGGGGTGTGTGTTAGGTCAGTGATGACTTGCCTGCTCCTCTTCCCTTACCTTGAAAATGAAGTGTTTGCAATTTTCTCTTCTCTGTAGCTGCTACACCTTGTTCTGTTCTATCCCCCTGCCCCCTTTCCTTTCTAAGTTCTTCCATTTGTAAACATGGAAGCAAAGAAGACACACATTTAGGCTTTTCCTTAGATAAAAGTTAGTAGCATATTGTACATGCGGTGGTGCACTTTAATGTTTGGAAAGGATAATTTATGATTTGGTGTTTAAAAGTTGGCTGCTGGTATCATAGAGAGAGGTGTGAATTGGTGTGTTTTGTGTGTATTTGAAAATAGTTTATTTTTAGAGGACTGCTTCTTTGGTTCTTCCAAATCTTTGCTCAAGATTGGAAGCTGTAACTAGCTTCTTGGTTGTCTCTCAGGTCTGTTCTTTTGCCCTCCAAAAACAAAAGAATGGGCCATTGATAATTACTTAGGCTGATTGCAGTTTGTATTCTGTTGGCACCATCTCTTACGTGGTAAGAAATTTTTTCCTTTCATTCTATGCTTTTCTCATGTTTTCTGTGGACTTCACGAGTTCCTTTCACAATAGCGTGACAGTCTTCTGCTGACCTTAGTTCTTCTACCCTGAGCCTGCTTCAGCTTACATATATGTTGATTCCAGTTAGGTTGTACCTGCTAGTATTGGTTCCCTTCATTTTCTTTTTTTTTTGGTTTTTCGAGACTGGGTTTCTCTGTGTAGCTTTGCGCCTTTCCTGGAGCTCACTTGGTAGCCCAGGCTGGCCTCGAACTCACAGAGATCCGCCTGGCTCTGCCTCCCGAGTGCTGGGATTAAAGGCGTGCGCCACCAACGCCCGGCTTCCCTTCATTTTCTTTAGACCAATTTGAAGACATCTCTGTTCTCCTCTCTTACTCCATGAGATTCTGTCCTTGTCAAATTTCCCTATCCTACCAGTTTTATAATGGTCCACATTTAGCATCTAAGCAATGTTTTTAAAGTTTTTAAAACCTGAAACCAGTGGATTCAGGAATTTTAGAGAGCGGTAGAAACATTTGAAAAGTCCACCAGTTGCTCACAGCCGTATTGCAATACACTTCTTTTTAACAGATTGACCCTTTTACCCATGCTGGCAGTGTTGTTTATGTTTCTGTAATAAAAAGTTCAGACTTCATTTGATAGCATTTTCCTACAGTTTTGTATCATTGACATGTTTCTACTTTCTAGAATTGCCTCAGTTATTTTCATTGTTGTTTAATTCTGTTGCTGTTGGGCAATTTATTACTCACTTATTATTTAGATTATTTCCTGGTTTTAGTATTCTAGATTAATGTCTTTGTGAATTTTCCTGGGCCTCACTAGCACTGGAGCAAGAATCTTCAGTGGGAAAAGGGGGACTTCTGGGAGTGTCCTATGTGCACACTTTATCTTCTTATATTAGATTATTTCACTAATGCGTGGCTAATAGTAAGTCCTTGTTATCTTTGTTTATAAAACAATGTAAAATAAAACAACATGGTAGGGGAATGATTTCTTCCTTTTAAAAAAATATTTATTTGTATTGTGTGTGAATGTGTTTTTGTATATATTTGTGTGGGTATGCACATTCATGACACACATGTGAAGGTCAGAGGACAACTTGTGGGAGTTGGTTCTCTCCTACCACAGGGGTCCTAGGGATCCAACTCAAGTCCTCATGCATGGCAGTCCCCTTTATCTGCTGACCTATTTTATAGTGGCAATTAGAGAGGCAATTTCACGTAGTTTATCTGATAGTCAAAAGGGGTTTATTTTGAGTCACCTTACAGCAAGCAAAAGGGTTGTTTATGGGATTAAATATTCTCAGGTTTAAGGTGGAAACTCGAGCCGTTGGGCGCCATTTGTAGCTGAAGTTTTCTCTCCGGGTCCCACCAAGCCCCGGCAGTCAGCCCACTTATAAAATAAACACACAGACGCTTATATTATTTAAACTGTTTGGCCTAATGGCTCAGGCTTCTTGCTAACTGTTCTTATATCTTAAATTAACCCATTTCTATAAATCTATACCTTGCCACGTGGCTCGTGGCTTACCGGCATCTTCACATGCTGCTTGTCCTGGCGGTGGCTGGCAGTGTCTCCCCCATTCAGCCTTCCACTTTCCAGAATTCTCCTCTCTCCTTGTCCCACCTATACTTCCTGCCTGGCCACTGGCCAATTCGTGTTTTATTTATATAGAACGATATCCACAGCAAAAAGGGTTTTTGGGTGTCTTTTTTTTTTGTTGTTGTTGTTTTTTCAAGACAGGGTTTCTCTGTGTAGTTTTGGTGCCTGTCCTGGATCTCGCTCTATAGACCAGGCTGGCCTCGAACTCACAGAGATCTGCCTGGCCTACTCTCCCAAGTGTTGGGATTAAAGGCGTGCACCACCACTGCCCGGCATTGCGTGTCATTCTTTCTCTAAAGTTCATGTTACAGCTTTTAACTATTTTATATTGTAATTAGTCCATTTTTTTTTATTTGGTATAATGAAGTATTTCAGGTTGGGTAACTTTATAATGGAAAATGATTTGTTTTGGCTTATGGTTTGAAAATTCAAGATCAAGAACTTGCATCTAGTAATGACTTTCTTGCTTTCAGAGCTGCAGGATAGTGCATAGCAGTCATATGGCAAGAGACAGGAGTGCATTTATGTGCCTTCTCTGAGTTCTTTTTCTCTTAAAAAGCCATTGATATTCAGTCATGGGTTCCTCCCTGACTACCCTGCTTAGTTTTAATGGTGTTCTAAAGATTCTACTTCTAACCTATAGTCATTAAATTAGATGAAGTTTCTAGTTTTTTAAGGCTTTACATTGGGGATTGAATTTCAACACATGGGCTCTGGTATATACTCAAACCATAGCACATATTTAGTCAAAATTACAATGTAGCTTCATTCGTAATTCTTCCAAAGATGGACTAATATGTTTGATTTAGTGGTATTCCCTGTATTCTTTTGGGCATCCAAATGTGCAATCAATTAATTATTCTGGAATCTGGTTGGATTAGTGTCTAAATTTATTTGCGAAATGTGATGAGTGATTGAATGAATGAGTGCCAGTAAATAGGTGTTGGTTTTTAAGTAACTTTATTATTTCAGAACTTCACTGTTGGTTAGATGAGTACATTGTAGATATCATAGCCAGCCATGAAAATATCCAAAGGAAAAAGAGAAAATTCCTTTTTGTGTAGCCTTCCTAGAAAAGAGAGAAGACCTTACCTAGATATTCTCCAGGAAGAGATTCCTCTCATAGCATGTTGGCTTTAACTAGCTTTACCTTACTGCTGGAAAAAGTAATGGAGTACCATGGCAAGCTTAGATCAATTGAGAATTACCCTCTAAAGCTGACTTAGGGACAAGCCTATGCCAATGCCCAGGAATGTGGATTCTCAAGGGGAAAAACATGGTTTTGTTAGAAAGGAAGAAAAAAATTAGCCTAGCAACCAACAAGGGTAATAGAATTAAACTACAATGGAAACAAGATGGTTACAGAAAAATTAGAAGCTTGTTAATGAAGCAAGACTGTGACCAAGAGTGGGCATTGTAATTAGTCTATTTAGTAGATTTTTTTTTTATAACAGTTGACTTTACATTTGATCCTTTGTGTTCCCAAGATATTAGTTGGCTGATGGAATGGTCCAAATCCTCCTTGTTTGGACCCACCCACAAATCCCTCCTTCCTAAATCTTCTTTACTTTTCTGTAGGTGTATCCACATCAGCAATCAAAATGGCATCAACAAGACTTCCTTCCCCCAAAAGCTTAGTGAGTGCCCCTACCCAGATCCTTGCACAGTTTCCTAAACAGCATCAGCAGTCTCCTAAGCAGCAGTTACATCAAGTGCAACAACAGACACAGCAGCCAGTGGCCCAGCCTTCCTCAGTGTCTCAGCAGCAGCCCCAGCAGTCACCATTGCCACCTGGTATCAAACCTACCATCCAGATCAAACAGGAGTCAGGTAACCGGAAGATGTGCATGAGGGCTGCTGGTATCCTCAGTTCGCAGTTCTCCTGGGCCTGTAGGTCATGTGCATAGTGTGTCTTCCTGTTTGCTTAGCTCTTTGGTGTTTCATGGTTTCCAGTAGGAAATGCCTATACATGTTTTTAGGCTGCAGCCCTAAGTGTCTGCTTTTCTCAGAGTGACTCTAAATGGTGTCACGGTGTTATTTCCATTTCACTTGTTTATTGTTGCTGTGGAGGCAAGTTACTGAGCCTGAGTCCTCCTCCTCGCTTGGCGAACTTTATTGTTTATTATACATCTTATACGTCAGTATCTACATAGATTTCTTGGATTCCTATGTATGCAGGATGTATTTCATTAAGTCATCTGTAAATAAGGACAGTGTTTTCCTTCCTTTCCAATCAGTGTTCCTCCCTTATTTCCTTCTTTCTTTTCTGTCTTAGTCCACTAGCTAGAAAGTATAGGTAGGAGTGACTAGAGTAGACTTTCTCACCCTCGTCTCCAGCTTGAGTAGCAGCCATTGGGTCTTCAGCGCTGAGGGAGGCCTGCTACAGGGTTTTTGTAAGTGCTTTTTGAGTTGAGAATGTGACGTTTCCACTTTCCGGGGGCCTTTCATTATTACTACATGTTAGTTTCTGTCAATGTTCTCCCACGTTTAGGTGCTGTGACTACCAAAGACTTGTTTTTGTGTTTAGCTGCTGCTATGTTGGATCACATGGGTTGATTTTGTTGTTGTTGTTGTTGTTGTTGTTGTTGTTGTTGTTGTTGTTGAACCAGTTACATAAATGAAATAAGCCTTACTTGGTCATGATATATAATTCTTTCTTATACATCAGTGGTTTCAGTTTTTATCTCTGTCCATGAGAGAGTTTTGTTTTTAAATCTGTGTATGTGGTGAGTGTGTATATGCATGTTCATATGTGTAATGTGTGTGTAGGTTTCTGTGCACATGTGTGCAAGTGCATGTGGAGGTCGGAGGTTGATGCTGGTGTCCTTGATAACTCTTCACCTCATAAGTTGAGGCAGGGATTCTCACTTGAACTCAGTGCTTGCCAATTTGGTTAGTTTAGTTACCCAGCTTGCTCTGGGATCCCTTGTCTCCACCTCCCACGTCTAGAACACTGGGATTATAGGCAGGACACCACACCTGCTTGGCGTTTGTGTGGATGCTGGGATCTGAACTCAGTTCCTCAGATCATCTGCCTTGGCGGATGTTGATAGATAGTTGTCTCGCGGTTTTCTTTGCAGTGTCTTTGTCTAGTTTGGTTATCAAGTACTACTGGCCTCAGAATGAGTTTGAAGTGTTCAGTTTTCTAGAAGAGATTAGGGAAGACTGTATTAATTCCTTAACTATTTAGTGGACTTCAATGAGTCACTCACTGGGTTTGGAGATTTTTATTTTGGGAGCATTTAAATTATGAACTTACTTTTTTTTAATGGTAGGAAAACTATTTGGATTAGCCATTTCATCTTTGTTGAGCTTTGGTAGTTTATGGTTTTTAAGTTTAGTCACGTTGCACTTGTCAAAATGATAGTTATCACTATCAGGTCTTATTATCCTTTAAATGGCTACAAGGTCTGTCTTAATGGTATTTTTCTTTATCTGGCTTTCTAGGGAGTTTCATCATTATTGAGTTTTTTTCAGATTTTCATAAAGTTTTGCTTCATTGATCATTTTCTGTCATTTTTCAGTTTTTGGTTTCATTATTTTGTTTTGTTTTGTTTTCTTTGGCTTTGTTTTGCTTTTCTAGCTCCTTGAGACTGGAATGTGGATTATTGATTAAAGATTTTTTTCTATACATTTAGCATTTAGTTCTCCTATGTCCATATAACTATGCTTTGATAAATCCTCAGCACTATTTTGTCAGCATTCTATGTATTTTTATATATTGTCATTTTCTTAAAGTTTTTGTTCTGAAACCTCCCCTGGGACTTCCTCTTTGATTTATTTAGAATTATGCTATTTTATTTCCAAATGTTTAGATGTTTTTTGTTTTGTTTTGTTTTTGTTTGTTTTTGGTGATCCTTTTGGTATTCGATTCTAGTGGATTCTACTATGGATTGGAATTATTCTCTGTGGTATTTCAGTTAGCATTAAGCAACTGTGAGGAGGATAAGCTGAAATCCTGTTTTTCCTGAAAAGAATGTCCTCTGGCTAAGAGCTATGCAGAAGGGACCTAGCACTCCATGACTGTAGCAGTTTGGAGTAGAATCACCAACTTACTGAGCTGAGTGAGGGAAAAGAGAAATGGTCTTGGCTCAGATGTCACAGAACTTGACTTCAACTTTTAGGTTTGGTGGGGAGATGTTTCTTTGTTTGCTATTTGCCATAAGACCCCTTTCCAGAGTGTCTTAGTTAGGGTTATTGTTGTGAAGAGACATCATGACCATGGCAACTTTTATAAAGGAAAACATTTAATGGGGTGACTTACAGTTTCAGAGGTTTAGTAAATTATCATTATGGTAGGACATATCGGCATGCAGGCAGACATGGTGCTGGAGAAGCTGAGAGTTTTACATCTTGATATGTAGGCTACAGGAAATGGTTTGTCTCACAGGGTGTAGCTTGAGCATATATGAGACCTCAAAGCTTGCCTCCACAGTGAAACACTTCTTCCAACAAGGCCATACCTACTCCAACAAAGCCATACCTCCTAATAGTGCCACTCCCTTTGGGGGCCGTTTTCTTTCAAACCACCACACAGAGCATTCTCCTTTATTGCATTGTATTTATATTTTGTGTGTACATGTGTGTATGTGTACATGTGCTGTTGGGAGAGCATCCATTTGTGCATGCATGTGTGCCATGTTGTGCATGTGGAAATCAGAATACCCCTTACAGGAATGGGTTCTCTTTCCACTGTGTGGGTCTTCAGGATGGAGCTCAGGTAGTCAGGCTTGATGTCAGTTCTTTTCCCTGTGGAGCCATCCTGGGGTCCCCAGAGCCTTTTAATGACGGTTGCTTTATAACTTCCATTAGTTCCATTGTTCAATCTATTGTGTGGATTGAAGAGCTCTTGATGCCATTGCACCAGGCATGGCTCTGCAGAATGGTTTAGTGCATTGAAATGACTGTCCTTTTGAGGGCAGGGCTCTAGGCCTGCCACTTTCTGAGAGGGTTGGAGTTCTTAAGAACTTCTTTGGGCCGGGCGGTGGCGGCGCGCGCCTTTAATCCCAGCACTCGGGAGGCAGAGCCAGGCGGATCTCTGTGAGTTTGAGGCCAGCCTGGTCTCCAAAGCGAGTTCCAGGAAAGGCGCAAAGCTACACAGAGAAATCCTGTCTCGAAAAAACAAAAAAACAAAAAAAAACTTCTTTGGAAATTTGTTTATTTGATTTGCTCTCTTTTTTATTGTCAGTTTTGAGAAATAATATTTTCTTGAAATGTTATTATTTGATACAGATTATCAGTTGATTTGCATAGGACTGAGTAGAGTTGTCTTTTGATTTTGTGAATTTTTTTTCTGTGTGGTTATTTCTTGGAGCTTCTTTCTGCATGAGCATTATACAGGATTATGGTTCATTAGTAAGAAATACTAGAAATAATTTTTCCCTGTATAACCTCACTGCTTATGGTTCATTATATTGAGAACTATTTCCACAATACTTATT
The DNA here is from genome assembly GCA_902168415.1 of Peromyscus melanophrys. Lineage (NCBI taxonomy): Eukaryota > Metazoa > Chordata > Mammalia > Rodentia > Cricetidae > Peromyscus > Peromyscus melanophrys. The sequence continues at coordinate 41,269 of CABHPR010147904.1, read as the reverse complement.
GAATTCTTGACATGTATTAGATACTTTACAAATTTATTTAATTCTTACAATAGCCTTATAAGGCATATACTGAATGATTTTTATTTTGTAGATAAAAAATAGAATCACGGGAGTTAAGTTACTTAACTAATTATGCCCAAATACCATAATTTTAATTTCTTTCTTAGCTAATAGTTTATAATTACTTAAAGCTACTAAATATGTAGAACTTTTCTTTCCTGAATGTCTCAGCTTAAATCCCCACCTGGATTAGATACTTCCTTGTTGTTGTGAAAGAAGCCATTTAGGAAAGGAAGTTTACTTTGCCTTGAAGTTAGAAGATCACGGTGGGGATGACGGTGGCAGGAGCTTGAGGCAGCTGGGCACAGTGAGTCTGAAGTGAGGCAGCGGAGAGTGGGCAGTGCTCCTGCTTGAGGCAGCTGGGCACAGTGAGTCTGAAGTGAGGCAACGGAGAGTGGGCAGTGCTCCTGCTTGAGGCAGCTGGGCACAGTGAGTCTGAAGTGAGGCAACGGAGAGTGGGCAGTGCTCCTGCTTGAGGCAGCTGGGCACAGTGAGTCTGAAGTGAGGCAGCAGAGAGTGGGCAGTGCTCCTGCTTGGTTCCTGTTTTCTTTTTAGTCAGGATCAGAGTCCATGGAACAGTGCAGATCTTCCCTCCTTAATCTAGACTGGAAAATCCTTCCAGGCATTCCCAGAGGTTTGCTTCCATGGTGATTCTAAATTCTGTCAAATTGACAGTCAAGATAAACTATCACACTACACCAAAAATAATACAATTCTTAATTTTCTGTACGAGAATGTTTTATATATGTCTTCAAAAGATTAGTGGTGGAGAAATGCCACTAAATTTTTCTTCTTTAGTTACTACTGATTTAGAACTGTAACTAGATTCCATATTTTTTAATGAATACTTTGTTTGGAATGCCAATGTAAACATGATAGCATTGTAAATATAAAAATTTTTAAATGTTAAAAAGTCCCAACATCCATAACATTTTTATTGTATTTATTGTATATTACCTTTGAGTTCTTTTTCACATGCATGTTTTATATAGTTACAATACATGGATGTGGCCTTTTTTGGCATTCTATATTTGGTAAAGCAAGTTATTAAAATGCTTTTTTAGAAAGCTATTTTAGGACTTTAGGATATAGCTTAGTGTAGAACACTTTCCTAGTATGTCTGACTCCCTGGGTTCAACAGTATTGACAGCAGACAAACACAAACAAGAAAAGAACTTGAAGCTGGGCATGGTGGCACACATCTGTAATCCTAGCACTCAGGAGGAAAGGCAGTAGACTCTGTAGTTCCAGGCCAGGCTGGACTACTCACTGAGTTCCAGGCCAGCACTGGTTATATAATAAGACCCTATCTCAATACAAAACAAATGAAAGATGAGACGGCCATTTAAAAGAAAAGCAAACACAAACTGTTCTTAGCCTGTTAAGTTTTTATCAGCTTATTATGTCAGTTCTGAGTCATGAAAAGTCTTTGTTGCTGAGAATCTGGAAGGGCTGTGTAGACTGCTTGTGATGCCTTATGCTAGTCCCTTCTTCTCAAGTATCTGTATGGAACAGATTTGCTTTTGCTAACTGGTTTGAAAGCTCGTATGCTCACTGCCATAGATAAAAGTCCAGATTTAGTTTTCTTTAAGAAATCTGTTAATATAAAATTATAGCTGCATTCTTGAATTGGGAGAATTTAGGAAAGAGGAATTTGAGCAATGAAAGCATAGAGTTTCATCAGTGTTAAAAAAGGATCTCTAGAGTAAGACTCAATAAATGTGTGTGACTATTGCCCTATTGGGCTAAGTGACATTCTTTTAAAATTCTTTGTACTGAGATTTATCTTTTTTCTTTCAAAGGTGTTAAAATCATCACACAGCAGGTTCAACCAAGTAAAATCTTACCCAAACCAGTGACTGCAACTCTACCCACCAGTAGCAATTCCCCTATTATGGTGGTTAGCAGTAATGGTGCAATTATGACAACTAAACTGGTAACTACTCCTACCGGTAAGTTTCACAAGCATCAGTCCGTTCATTCATAAGTCATCAAATAACTTCCCATACCAGCAGTGTGTTGACATTGCATATCTAAAAGTTCATGAGACAGTTCTACAAAGAAGTCTCTTTTATTTTGTTTTGAGACAGAGTCTGTGGCCTAGAACTCTGTATGTAGCTGAGGATGACCTTGAACTCATATTTGATCCTCCTGTCCCCACCTTCTGAGTACAAGGATCACAGGTGTGGGCCACCACACAGGTTTATCAGGTGCATGGTTTTCAGAAGGTCTTTCTTGACTCCCTCAACTCCTGTCCTGACCCCTGAAGTTAGCTCTCTCTGATTTATTTTTTTCATAGTCCTCTGTTATTTTTCTTTATTGCAGTTACTCCAATTTCTACTTATCTAGTTGTTTGAATTGTTTTATCTGTATTAGACAATAAGTTTTATGGGATTAAGGGAACAAATCCGTTTATTCACTATATGTAGGTGCTCAGTCAGGATTTGCTGAGTAACTGAAAACATGTCCAACTCACAAGGATGTTACTCATAAAAGTCCATGTTACATTACAGTGTAGTAAGGGTTGCCTAGACGGATGGGAGCATGCCGTTGTTCCCAGATAGACAAGCAGTCAATTTGTGCTAGAGGTAGTAACAAAGCAGAGCATTTTAAATTACCACTCTTTGTGAACTTTATAAGTGTTAAATGATATCCAGTCAGGAGCTAAGGAGATAGCTCAGTGTGTAAAAGCGCTTGTTAAAATGCAAATGTAAGGACCTGAGTTCAAATCCCTAGAACCTACATAAAAGCCAGACCCATAGCAGTACTGGGTCATGTTTCTGTGTTTATAGTGCAACAGTGTTTCTTTCTTTCTTTTTTTATTTTTTAAGTAGAAGTTTTTGTTTTTGTTGTTATAATTCAAAGGATTCAAACTTTACACCCCTGCACTATGTTTACTTCGCACTAGACTTTTTTCTGGTTCAGATATATTCTGTGATCAGACTAATATTCTTAATATTCCTCTTATGCTTACAGTGGCTATAAGTTTTTAAAGTGAGTGACGTCCTAACCTAGAGGCATTTGTTCTGCGGTGGGATATTTTGAAAACGTCTGTTACAGTGTTCTCTGACTCTCACTTCAGTCTAAGCAAACGCCATCTTAGTCTTTCCTCTTCATTTTTCCTGAGGCTGATCCTTCTTGTAGGACTAGTCTTTCTGAGTTACTGGGTTTATAAGAAACTGCAACAGACTCATCTGATTAGTTTTTAATCCTTTGTGAAAGAGAAAAGTCATAGAAATATTAGGAAAGGGTATAAAATCTTTTGAGAGAGATGGAAAGATAGATTTCCTAATAAGTCAGTTAAAGTTGAGGAATTATGTAAATAGAGATAATTTTAGTCTAAAAACTGTTCCTGGCAATTCTTGGCAGTTTCAACTCTGTCTCTAGTAAAATGATAGGATGATCCTTTAAAAGATGGAAATTTCACTGGGCAGTGGTGGCGCACACCTTTAATCCCAGCATTCGGGAGGCAGAGCCAGGCGGATCTCTGTGAGTTCGAGGCCAGCCTGGTCTACAGAGCAAGATCCAGGACAGGCACCAAAGCTACACAGAGAAACTCTGTCTCTAAAAAAACAAAACAAAACAAAACAAAAAACAAAAAATAAACAAACAAACAAAAAGATAGAAATCTCTTTAGAGAGTAGCAGGTAAAAAACAGAAATGTTACAAAATTTTAAATAAATATTGCCTTATTTGCTGAATAGTGACATTAACTTTTGCTCTGGGCCAGTATCAACCAGACACAGGGGCCTTAAGTAGCTGTAACAGGGACACCTACAGTGCTCTGCATAAAGACAGCAGGAGAAGGGGTAGGAGGGCCTACCTTTTCTTGGGCTGGTAATTTGGTGCAACACATCACAAAGTTTTACGTGTAGATTAATTTGAATCAACTTGGCATTGGTTTTTGCTATATACATTGAAAACTGGCTGTAAAGTTGTAAATGAATGTCTTGACACCTTACAATTCCATTTTCAAGTTAAAGTGATATATATGACATTGAACTATAGTAAAATTGTACAATTATTCTTTTTATAGTTAAAATTTTTGATAAATTTTCTTTTCACTATTTTCTTCTTATAGGTACTCAGGCAACCTACACCCGGCCAACAGTGAGCCCATCCTTAGGTCGAGTAGCCACAACCCCTGGAGCTGCAACCTATGTGAAAACTACCAGTGGTAGCATCATTACTGTAGTACCCAAATCATTAGCTACCTTGGGAGGCAAGATAATTAGCAGTAATATTGTTTCTGGTAGGTATGTCTAGAATATGTTAAAAGCATGGTGATTTTCAGTTAGAAGAAAAGCCAAGTTTCTCTACAGCAGGACTCTATAAATAAACACCAGGTTTTGCTTCAAAATTTGACACTCTGTTTTCAGTCCTTATATGTAATGATTAAACACAGCTTTTGGTAAGTCTAAAGTTGAAAGAGCATTTAGTTTTAAGTCACAGTGCAAAATTATGGTTTATGTTTGCATAGGGATTTTTCATTTAAAAAATAGTCTCACATTTGTCAGCCCTTTTAGACTCTATATAACTTGAGGTATTGTGCCAACTTTACAAATGGACACATGAGGATTTAGAGGTAACATGAAGCTGTCCAATGTTTGCAAAAAGGATAATGGAAGAACCTGTATTTGCATCTGAATATGTTTCAGGAACATAGTTCGGATTTTCAGTTACTAATGTCACTTTAGCTTATTAAACATAAAATATTTGAATATCTTTGTTTTTCACCATTTGTGATGTTTACTTTTTAAAAATATTTTACTGAGATAGTAAAACCAACTCTCTGCCTATTTATTGGTATGCTGGAACAGTACCTGGTTTTTATTGGCTCGTTAAGCTTTACAGTATTTGGGTTGCAGATTCTGAAGTAGAATGTTAATGTGGCATTTGTTTTCATTGATTATTATTTTTAATTAAAATTATGTAAATGATCTGACTAAGCAAGCCTAGTGGATTTTAGCTGTCTACTTTTTTGTAGACTAGTCATGTTTTGTCTGCTCCGGGTGAGTTGTTCTAACATTTTTAAAATGAAAGGAATAAAGTTTCTGGCAGTATTTGATGTTGCTGATAACTCAGAGAATGGAAAAAAGCAGAACAGAGCATGGTGTTGGCATAAAGCTCTGTATTCAAAGCTGTTAATTTTGGCTCCACTCTTAAGTGTAAGTGAGAAAACCCAGTGCTTGCCAACCTGAGGAGGGTGAGACGAGAAGGGAAAGATGACTGTGCTGTAGCTTTTAAGTGGATATATAAGGAACACAGTTAATACTCTAGTTTATCATTTGATAGCATCTTTAAATAGTCTAAAGCTCTTGCTCAAACACATTTCAGAAAGTTGACTTCATTGGAAGGTAAGCTTTTTAAGACCTTGAACAGATTTTTACATGTATCTGAGTTCATACTACTGTATAGCTTGCAGATGTGTCTAGATGTCATGAGGTCTCCTTTGGGACCTTATTCATGGTGTAGCTGTTCTGTACTAGATTAGAGTCATGTCAGTACACAATCCTAGAAGCACAGGTTTGATCTAGTATCTATGTTTTCTCTCTGTCTCTCTCTCTGTCTCTCTCTCTGTCTCTCTCTCTGTCTCTCTTTCTCACACACACACACACACACACACACACACACACACACAGACACACACATATGCACTCACCTTTGTACTAAAGATGAAACTGCTCAAGGTTAGTTGCTATTTCAAGTGAATGAGTGGTTCTACATGAGAAGAATTATTAGAATTCTCCACCTTTCCAGCACTCTAGGATATATTGACATAGAGTTAAAACAGTTTAATTTGGTGTCAAATACTTTTACCTACTGAGCCGTCTTTCTGGCTTCCATTTCCCAATCTTTATTTTTAAAAAAATAGTGCTTTTCTTTTCTTTATATTCTTGCTCTCCTATGACATTGAGATCATAGTATAGTAATTTTAAAAATCTACTTATCACCAGCTGGTAGCCTGGTTGAACAAATTTAGATAATTTTCCACCTGCATCTATGAGCAGGTGGTGGATTCTGATTTCTCTCTTCCCCACACACAAGAACTATTTTTGCTAAAACATTCTCAGACATTCAGCTGTAAGAATAGAAGACTTTAAAACAAAAACAAAAAATTTTTCCTCTCATTGTTGGGGAATTTAGAAATGTGCAAGCAACATTAAGATTCCATAATGTTTTGTATAAATGTTTATAATTTAAAATTTTATTTTTTTTATTAACAGTTTAGATATTTTCCCGTATCGGTAAATGTATTTTAATCACCCAGTGGTTATGTAATATTTCCCTGTGTACCATAATTTAATCATATTCTTACTGTTGAGTGATTTAATTGTTTACAGATGTGGGGTTTTTGGCTTTTAGATTTTTTTCTTATTGGTTATTATAAATAATCTTGTGGTGAATATATATATTTTTTGCGAAGCTCTTGCTTCCTTTGTATAACACCTTAGGAGCAGATTAACTTTTCCATAGTACTTTCTAGAAAAGTTGTATTTTTATTTTATTAGACGGAACAAATGGAAACTATGTTATTTATATGCATATATATCAGATAACTTTCATACACACACACACACATATACATAGTGAATATTGTTGAATTTTGATTGTAGAAATATACTCATTTTATGCAGAACTTTGGTTCCTTCAGAGATGAATTAATTGTCTTAATTTTAAGGGCATTTTGAGGACCTGGGACAAGACTTGCTTGTGATTCATAATCTTTCAATGTCTAGCAAGGAGCTGCTGTTTGTATACTTTTTTGTTTATTTATTGAATTATTCTTTGGGCAAAGCAGCATAAAACATTACACAGAAACCAAGATAGAATGATTTAAGAATCTATGGATTGTAGGATCTAAGCCAATAAATTTGTTAAGTCGCGTACCATAGTATTCACACACATACCCCACCCCCCTTGGGATGCCCAGCAAACACCTTGCCAGTGAGAAGCACTCCTCAGTACTCCTCTCCCCACCCCACTCAGCGTTGTATTTTGAATCAGGCTCTTGCTGAGTTGCTCAGGCTGACCTAGAACTTGCAGTCCTTTTGCTTTAGTGTCTGGGGTGGTGTAGGCTTACACCACCAAACCTGACTATAATTGTTTTGATTTTTTTCACAATTTGTTGTTAGCGTTGGAGACAGGATCTCATCATATATTTCAGGCTGGCCTCACACCAGCTGTATAATCTAAGCTGTCTTTGAATTTGCAGTTCTTTTTTCTCTGTGGTTTACAAGCATCCCCTGCTACTCCCACCTCCAAAAAAAAAAAAAAAAAAAAAAAAAAGAAAGAAAAGAATCTTTGGAATTCATCATCAGAGAGCCCATTGTGATCCAAATGTGATTGCTACTTGGTTCAATTTTATTTATTTATTTAATTTTTACCCTTTTAAGTATAGTGTCTGTTGGTAGGTTCTCTGAAATGCCAGATTCTGTCTGTGGTACTGTGATACATAAACATGTACACAGGATTCAGTATGTGCCCTAAAAAAATGCTAAATGGGTCGGGAGGTTGTGGTGCACGCCTTTAATCCCGGCACTCAGGAGGCAGAGGCAGGCAAATCTCTGTGAGTTTGAGGCCAGCCTGGTCTACATAGTTCCAGGATAGCCTCGCTGTAACACAGAGAAACCGTATCTTAAAAAACAAAAACAACCACAAAAAGATTTGGGACTGGAGAGATGGCTCATTGATTAAGAGCACTGGCTGCTCTTCAGAGGACCCAGTTCCAATTCCCAGCACCCACAATGGCAACTCACACTGTCTGTAACTATTTCCAGGTGACCCAACACCCTCACACAGACATATATGCAGGTAAAACACCAATGCACATAACGAAGATTTATGTGCTTCACTTAAAATATCCACAGAAGGCAGGTGTGGTGGCACACACCCTTTAATTCCAGCACTTGGGAGGCAGAGGCAGGCAGATCTGAGTTCAGGGTTAGCCTGGTCTACAGAATGAGCTTCAGGACAGCCAAGGCTACACAGAGAAACCCTGTCTTCAAAAACCGGGGGATGGCGGTAGGGATGGGGGTGTTGAGAGGGTGAGGAGAGAATGCTAAATGGACTACACATGAAGCTCAGAGGTAGAACAGTTGCCTAGTATGTGCAAGGCCCTGGGCTTGATTCCTGGAACTACAAAAGAAAACAAATTTTAAAAACCCAACTAAAGAAAAACAAGAATGCTAACTAGCTTCTGTGGGTTCCGTTGTATTGTGGAAACTGTAGATCCACTACTATGAAAGCCTAGCTTTGCATAGATTTCTCCTTAGGTGAAACATGCACACTGGAATTTCATGCATTTAATACTAGTCATTCTAGAAAAGAATGATGTTCCAGTTTATTAATACAATGTTATACTTATTATTTCCTGTTAGTCCTTTTTCTCCCATTTTGAATTATTGACTCACTCCAGTCCCCATTCATTAAACTGGTAGGCTTTATTTATGACTATCTCCTAAATTGATAAACCTTTATAATGGAAGGGGTAGATATTTTAGTACATATGAATAAATCCAGTTGCTAAGCAAGTTTTATCTTAAACAAAATGACCCTTATATTTTGGTGTTAATTTAAAAGCATAGTTTATGTTTCTTTGAGATAGTTTTTTATAAAAACACTTTTCCATTATCAAATATTTGATAATTTTCTAATGTATAAAAAGGCCCACACAACCATATATGAGGGATTAGAATTAATCAAGAGTTCAAGTTGGTTTAAGTGAATAATGAGCAGCTTGGTTCTTGTGGTTTATAATGGCCTACTTATTTACTGTATAGTTGAAGGAAAAAAACAATTGTAAAGCTAGTCAGTAGATGCAAGAGCTTTCCTGTGTACCTGCTGAGTGGCACCCTGGACTGATGAGGCATTGGGTATTGCAAGTGTATTGTGATGATTTCTAACAGGATTGCCCCAATTTAACAAATTTCTTAATCATCCTTTAAATGTTTTTTTAGATTTATGGGTATGAGTGTTTTGCCTACGTGTGTGTGTGTGTGTGTGTGTGTGTGTGTGTGTGTGTGTGTGTGTGTGTGTGT
>CABHPR010147904.1:18180-32158 GCA_902168415.1 Peromyscus melanophrys | reverse complement strand
TGTGTGTGTGTGTGTGTGTGTGTGTGTGTGTGTGTGTGTGTGTGTGTTCATCATGTACATGCCTGGTGCCCATGGAGGTCATAAGAGGGTGTTGGATCCCTTGGAATTGGAATTGTGGATGGTTATGAGGCACCGTATGAGTGCTGGGAACTGACTTCAGGTCCTCGGCAAGAACAACAAGCCCTTGATCTCTGAACCATCTCCCCCGCCCCTTCTGAATAAATCTTAGAACTAGAACCTTGTTATTCTTGGTGTAAGATTATTTCATATAGTATGTTAATTTGAAATTCTAGTAAGGAATGTTAATATTTTTCCAGTGGAAAATAATTAGTAATGTTTCTGAGAATATATTAGTCGTGTTTTTATTGAGTGCCCTTTCTGTATTTACTTATTTACTGCACCGGCCTGTAGAAAAGTATGATCTGCCTGCTTTCTTAGGCCCAGAAAATTTTAGGAGCTAAAGTAGAATTGGAACTAATATGCTCAGTATGAAATCAGCACACTGAAGGAAGGGTGTATATTGACTAATCTTAAAATCTGTCAGAACTTTGAAAGTTCCACACAGAAGTCTGGGATTTGTCGGATAAGTAGTGGGAAGCCTCATAGTTTGCCGTCAGTTTATGTTGCCTGTGAACAGGAGGAACTAATATTGTTAAATTGGTAGATTAAGGGCCTGAACCAGTATAAGCTGCTATTTTTGTTTATTGGTTTTAATATTTGTTTTGAGGGATGGGGGTGCTGGGATCAGAGGACAACTTGCATGAGTTGGTTCTCTCCTTCTACCCTGTGTAGCCTAAGGATTGAATTCAGTCATCAAGGCATGGCGGGCAGGTGACTTTGCCTGCTGTGCCATCCTGTGAGCCCACATGGAGACTGTGACGTTCAAGAGTGAAAGTTGAAATAGATGTAGTGGGGATTAGGAATACTCTTTAAAACCAATTTAAGCTGTTTCAGATTCTTGATGTAAAAGGTTTCATTTAGGAGATTGGGTTTGGTATGGAATATCAAAACTGTATAACAGAGAAGCTTGAGATGGAGAATCAGGGAGGAAGAGGAGAGCAGTGCTGACTGCGCTTGCATGGACACCATTATTTGTTTGTTTGTTTGTTTTTATTTTTTTACGTTTTATAAAATCTTTATTGACAAATAATTCACATAGTGTGCCATTTGCCTGTTTGCACAATTTGATAGACTTTAGTCCAGCATCCTCATAGGCCCATGACAACATCACCACTTTCTATTTTAGAACATCGCTGTCTTCAATTTCATACGCACATATAATATATGGTGATTACATTCCACCTTATTTTTTAAAATGAACATAATATTTGCAATTGTAACCATTTTTAAGTTCACAATTCAGTGGCATGAATTATATTCATTTTTAAAGAAGATATGTTACTGATATACTGAAATCATTCATTATGTAGTAAACAATTCAAAGTAATTGCCACCCTCTGTGCTAAACACCGAGCCATCAGTGACAAGAAAAGGTCATATTTTGTTATCAGGTACAGGGAGTAGACAGGGCAGGAATCCAAGGTTTGTGCCAGCTCTTCTAACTTGGACAGTTCGAATACAGAGCATACATTTGGTAGTAGATAGATTTGATAGATGGGAGAGAAGCAGACTGTAGAGGAAAGGCCACTGTATGTTTTTGTCAGTAGATTTATACACGTAGGAAGTAGATCTTTTATCTGTCTTATAGAAAATCAGGTTTCATTACGCCATTTTCAAACAAAAATTATTTTTGTCTCTTTACCCTCTTGTGTCCCGTCCCTGTCCCTCCTTTTCCCTCTTACTCCCAGCAGTAGCCCCCTTTGCACTTTGATGTCCCATGGGACCTTTCGTTCTTCCCTCTCCTTTCTTAACACCTGTTCACCCTCACAGCCCCTTATTTTCATGCATCCAGGATCCAAATATGAGGGAGAGCATGAGATGCTTGTTTCTCTCAGACTGAATTACCTCACTTACATTATCAGAAAGTAGATCTTAATGACTGAAAACAATTTTACCCTGTCTGTCGACTTCCTCCTTGCAGTCTAGAGTTGTGCACACTCAGAAGCCACTTGGTCTACACATCGGTGTTCACTTTTTTTTTTTTTTATTCATTTTGGTTTTCTAAGGTAGGGTCTCACTCTACAGTACAAGCTGGTTTAGAACTCACAGCCCTCCTGCCTGCACCTCTCAAATGCTGGGATTACACACATTCACTAGCACGCACAACTGTCTTTTTGTACGTCTTTTTGTAAATTTTTTCTACAATTTAGTGAATCTTGATGTTTGCCTCTAATGTTCCTATTTTGAAGAGCTTTTCTATCATGCTGGCTACATAAATTTAATAATTAGATTTGAGGGAAACACATGTCATAAGATTTTTGTTTAGTTTTCAGGAAAGAGTGTTGATGGGGAAATGGACAGTGATATTTTTAGATTTGGAACTTGGTGTGTAGGTCCTCAGATTTTCAAAAGAGGATTACTTTAAGACTCACTTCTTGCTGGGCATGGTGGTGCATGCCTTTAATCCCAGCACTGGGATGCAGAGTTAGAGGCAGGCAGATCTCTCTGAGTTCTAGGTCAGCCTGGTCTACATAGTGAATTCCAGACCAGATGGGGCTACATAGTGAAACCCTGTCTCAAAAACCTTAATAAAAAAAAAAAAGTACATTCTTAATATTTATCATTCTGGGGTGATTCAGAATTTACTATTCCAAGCCATCTTTTTTGTCCTTAGGACCACATTCACGTCACCTAAAGGTGACATTGTTTAAACATATTACTTGTATACATCATAAACAGGATCAGCCAAGTATCACTAGTCCTTAACTCAGGCCTCCTTTTCTTCCCACTTCTCTAAGGAACGACTACCAAAATCACTACAATCCCAATGACTTCCAAGCCCAATGTGATTGTTGTACAAAAGACTACAGGAAAAGGAACGACCATTCAAGGCCTCCCTGGCAAAAACGTTGTCACAACATTGCTAAATGCTGGAGTAAGTAAGACCTTGAACTCACTAAGTAATCCACTAAGCATTTTTAAAAAATAATTTATTTATTTTATGTGCATTGGTGTTTTGCCTACATGTATGTCTGTGTGAGGGTGCTGGATCCCTTGGAACCAAAGTTACAGACAGTTGTGAGCTGCCATGTGGGTCCTGGGAATTGAACCTGGGTCCTCTGGAAGAGCAGCCAGTGCTCTTAACCTCTGAGCCATCCCCCAGCCCTCCACTAAGCATTTTAAAGGCCATCTATACAAACATTTTTTTAAAGAACATCAGAACCCCATAGTGGGTGGAACGGCTTGATTCTCTAGTGCTGCGATAGAATAACCTTTATCCATCATCAGCTGGTGACATTTTTCACAATAATCTGAAAGCATGCTGCTCATAGCTGCCCATAGCAAGGTGGCTCGTGACCATGGTTTGAGTGCTTAGTTTCATTCAGATGGAGAACTCCACTGGCTTAGCTGCAGGAAGACTGGAACAGTTTTATTCCTGCTTATGCCCAATAGATAAGCATTTGGTTTAGGCTAGACAAAGAAATATTTGAGTTTAAGATAAAATTGATAGGTTGGGGTTTGTTACTTAAGGTTTGTTGTTTATTCCCCCCTCCCTTTCCCCCATTTTATGCTCTAAAGGCAATTGTGAAGAGGTTGGAGTTAGACACATTTAGGCTTTGTGTCTTACTATTGTGTTTGACCTTGGGTGGCTTATTTAACCACTGTAATCTTTTATTTCTTCATGTTTACATTGGGGTGATGATGGGTGTTTTGAAAGTGCTTAGAACAATGTCTAACAACACATGGGAAGTTCTGACATTGGTTTCTTACTGTTCTTGGTATTTAAGCACTCAGGCTACTTTTCTGACCTCACTAGAAGACAGAGATCTTTCATATAAGTAGATCATAAAAGCTTATATATCACAATCTTTTATAATGCTGAAAGTGGTCCACATTAGGCCTCTTTTGAATTTACATAGCAATTCAACAGGAAAGCCAGGATTCTGTAGTACTTGAATTTATGGCCATGTGGTGGTAGCTCACACCTGTAATCCCAGCACTCGAGAGGCAGAGGCAGGCGGACCTCTGTGAGTTCCAGGCCAACCTGGTCTACAAAGCAAGTTCCAGGACAGCCAGAGTTGTTACCCAGAGAAACCCTGTCTTGGAACCCCGCCCCCCTCAAAGGGTATGTTATCCGCTATGAGAGATCTAAGAGTCATGTGCGAATTTTGTCTAGTAGATACTTGAACAGTAGTTTGGCAGGCAATGCTAGTAAACCGAATAGATCAATCTATGGGACCATTGTCATCAGCACACAGAACACGTGTTTATACTCCCCACCTGCATCCATGCAGGCCTACTACACATGAGAGGAACTTTCTCAGATGACATCCTGGTTTCCTTTGGGTCACAGTACTTGGACAGGCTGTCAAGCCATTTACAGATCAGCATGCCGCATACTTGCAAACTGGTGGCTGTTGGAAGACAAATCAGAACTCTTTCTGGGAACACTGCTGCAAACAGTATGTGAGAGTTGAAATAACCACCAGATTGGAAACACTTTGTTTCCTTTTGATAATTGTAGTTGATAGTTAGGTTTATAATTTTTAGGCTCAGATTTAGATATGAATTCTCAATGGTTGCTTTTTCGACAGCTCACCTGGTTGCTTTCAGTTTACCAACTGCTCAGTTTGAAAGCTTCACATCTATGATGATGATAGCTAAAAATTAAGAAAATCGCTAATGTGAAAACTGCTAACTCTTAATTTTATGAATTTTAATTTAAAATTATTGTTAAATTACTATATTTGAATTTAATTCAGTTAAATTCAAATAGAACTATGCTGAGATTAAAACTATGATCAGAAAACGGTACTTCAGAAAAAAACAAAGGGCTGAGGATATGGATTAGTGGTAGAGCATTTACCTAGCATGTATGAAGCCTTGGGTTCGATTTCTAGCAACACACATACACACACACACACACACAGAGGGGGAGAGAGACAGACAGACAGAATAAAGCAGGTGAAAATTCAGAAAATGGTGAAAGGCTTGAATCTGTAATAGACTAAAGTGATATTAGTAACATACTAGTAAACTATGAGAAATGCTTTATGTTTTTCCCCTTTCTTCCTGTAACCTTAGAAAGAATGTTAATTCTTTGCTCTTTTCATCTTCCCCATACTTCTTTTTATAGACATCCTGCTGTATACCTTTATAATTTCATATATGCTCGACTTATTTTGTATGTGTATGTTTATCTGCTGATATACTGCACAGTTTTTTATTACATAAATATTGACTTCAGGTATATTAAAAAGTGAAAATGAGTGTGGGAGATGACCTATAATTTCAACTTTGACATAGCAATTGTTAACATTTTAATATATGTTCTTCCAGACATTTGTTTTAATATAGGTATTCTATGAATGGGATAGTAGAAGTTCTTAGATATTCTTAGATGTGGTAATTTTAAAAAACTTAACCAACAGAAATAATTTCGTTTTTTGGCTAGAAAGTTGGTCAGATGACTTGTAATATTATTTCAACTAAGTCCAGGATTTTTTTAATCACTTAAGAAATCGTGTACTTTGTTTCATAATCTATAGTCCTTTTCCCATCCTGGCAAAATCTTTCTGTGCTTTTTCAGTAAATGGACCGTTGTTTGTTTTTTTAATCATTTAAGTGCATACAAATATCTTAAATAATGATTGACTTCAATTTAGGGAGAAAAGACTCTTCAGACAGTACCAACTGGAGCAAAGCCAGCAATCATTACTGCTACAAGACCCATCACCAAAATGATTGTAACACAGCCCAAAGGAATAGGTTCCACAGTCCAGCCGGCAGCTAAAATCATCCCAACAAAAATTGTCTATGGACAACAAGGGAAAACACAGGTATGCTGTAAGATATGGTAACTTTTCTTGGCTTTTGAATATTTAAAATTCTCAGGTAGAAATTTTCTTCCCTTTTCTTTCCTCCAGAAGACCAGAGTTTCATTCCATGTACCCACATTGGGAAGGTCACAACCATTTTTAACTCCAGCTGAAGAGGATTCAAAACCCTCTTCTGGCCTCTGAGGGCACCATATACATACACAGACACATTAAAAAAACAAGAAGGAAGAATCATAACTGTAGCAGTTTGGCATGTCCCATTTAAATTATTGTACATAGCTTAGCTCTAGTTCATCTGTGGATTAAATTAGTCTTTGGTAAGCAATACTGGGCCAAAAGCCTAATTATAAATATACATAATGGTAATTTCTGTGCCTGGAAAATGACCTCTAAGTTTAGCTTTTGTTGTTGTTTGTTTCTTTTTGGGACAGGATTTCATTCTAGCCAGAGGTGTCTTTGAAGTCGAGATAATCTTCCAGCCTCTCCCAAGTGCTGGGGTTATAGGCATAAACCACATGCCTGGCTAGTTTAGCATTTAAATGGCACTCTGAAATTTCATTTGGGCATGTTTCTGATTTTCTTCTAGGTTCTCATTAAACCCAAACCAGTGACATTTCAAGCTACAGTTGTTAGTGAACAAACAAGGCAACTGGTAACAGAAACTTTACAGCAAGCATCTAGGGTAGCAGAGGCCGGTAATTCATCTGCTCAGGAAGGAAAAGAAGAACCACAGGGTTACACAGATAGTAGTTCCTCTTCCACAGAGTCCTCCCAGAGTTCCCAAGGTAAGAATTACTGTACTTCTGATCACACAAATACTGATGACATCGTACCTCAGTTCTGAAGCAGCTATTACTTCTAGGGATTCCAAACCAAACTTGTATGCTGGTAGTTCTTTTGATTTGATTTGATTTTTTTTTTCTTGTTTAGTAATTGAGCTGAGATTTTATTTTTGATATAGATTACCATTCTTACCTTGTGTCATATGTTCTTCAAATCATTGATAGATTTTAGATGATGGTTTTTAATCAGGTAAGTAGTCTTAAGCTGGGCGCAACTGTAGTTTCTAGATGGTAACTTTTGTGGTTTTCCTCTTTGGTTTGGGGGAAGTGGAAGAAGTATACAAGAAAAGGAATGTGTTTTTAAAATTGATTATTGCTAAAACTTGAGAAAGAGTCAAGGTGGCCAGAGGTGAGCTGTAAGTGGGTGGCTGTACATCCTGGTGTGTATGGGT
Organism: Peromyscus melanophrys; assembly: GCA_902168415.1. Classification (NCBI taxonomy): domain Eukaryota; kingdom Metazoa; phylum Chordata; class Mammalia; order Rodentia; family Cricetidae; genus Peromyscus; species Peromyscus melanophrys. Next base: position 25,024 of record CABHPR010147904.1, on the reverse strand, counting down.
CTTAGTTTATGTTTGCTGTCCTGCCTAATTATGAAGAACATTGCCTTTAACTCTGAAAAGTATTCCAAATGGTAATCCATAGTTATCCTATTTATTAGATGGTGAACGCCACAGCAGGAGATAATTTTCAATATTGTTGTCATTATGACATTTTACTAGGAAGTCTCTTACAATATACACTCAGGGTCTACTCTGAAGCTCTGAGACATTGTCTTCTATTCATGTTCCTCAATTATCCTGACTGCCCTTATTGGGTGCTACAAGCTGAGGATCCTGTCTGAAATACTTGGGATGAGAAGTATCTTGATTTCAGATTTTGTATTTGTGTGTTAGTGTTTGTGTGTGCGTGTGTGTGTGTGTGTGTGTGTGTGTGTGTGTGTGTGTGTGTGTGTGTGAAAGAGAGGAGGGTGGAGAGAGGGAGAGAGAGACTTTACAGATGGGATCCAAGTCTAAACATGACATTCATATATGTTTCATATAAACCTTATACACTTAGTCTGAGGTAAGGTTTTTTGTTTTTGTTTTTTTTTTCCCTGCACCTGTGTTCTGACTGTGACCATCATGTGAGGTCAGGTGTAGGATTTTCTGCTAGTAGTGTCGCTTTGCTTAGAAAGTTTCAGATCATGGAGCATTTTGGATTAGAGTCTTTAGCCTATGTTTATGTCTGTGCTTATGCACTCTGATGCATCTAAGCACAGATGTTCTTTCCCGCTATTCCTTGTTCTTCTCTCCCTTTTCCTTGCTTCTTCTACATTAGCCTTACTGGTATGCCTGCTGCTTTTTTTTTTTTTTTTTTTAAAGCACTGTGAGAAAGCACATTTTTTTCATATTATACACATTATTTTAATCTTCAATGATGCTTTCACATTCATTTTACATAGTTTACATTGCTGCATGTTATTTGTTGACAATTATTTGTCAGTTTGAACTATGTAGTAAGAATTGTGTTAGGCCCTATAAAGGTTTAGTAAAATACAGTTCTTGCTCTTTTTTTTGCCCCCCTTAAAGATAGAGTTTCATAAAGCCCAATCTTGCTTCCAACTCTAGCCGTGAATAGTCTTGAACTTCTGATTCTGCTGCCTTTATCTTCCAAGTGCTGGGATTACATGTGTGCACCACCACACCTGGCTAATTGTTGTGCTGTAGGAGCTTAAAATTCAGACTAGGGGATTTTAAAAAAATTCATACTCAATTGCAGCATAAAAATTTTCATTAATAGTGAACAAAATTATGCCAAAGGCTAAAAGTCCATATTCCAAGAAAATGAGTAACATTCATTCACAAAGCAAGTAGAATTTAAAATGGTCTTTGAAAGCTTGTTAATTAAAAAGTAAGCTGTTGATTTCAGTAAACAATGTAGTACTTACTTCAGAAAGTGGATAGTTTTCCTCAGCCTGCTGTCAGGGATAGTAATATTTTACAAATCATTTTACTAATACTTGTTTTATCTTTCTGCTGATTGTAAATCAGTATGTAAACTATTTACAGTATGTGACTCTTACTACCAGTCATTCCTGTTTGCTTATATTTTATTCTATTTGCTCAATTGGTGTTTTCATTGTTTTAAATTTGATTCTTTATGTGTATGAGTGTTTTGCCTGCATGTATGTTTGTGCACCAGTGTGCCTGCCTGGTTCTGGAAGAGGCTGAGAGGGCATCAGATCTTCAGGGACTAGTGTTACAACAGTTGTGAGCTTCCATGTGGCTGCTGGGAATCAAACCCAGATCCTCTGAAAGAACAGCCAGTGTTCTTAACCACTGAGCTATCTCTCCAGTTCTGGTTTTATTTTTGTATTGTATTTTTTGGTTCTGAGGATGAAACCTGTAGCCTTATACGTGGCTAAACATACACTCTGCCACTGAACAATACCCACAGCCTTGCATTATTGCTTTTGTCTTTAGTTTCTTTTCTGTTGTATCCATTGTATGTGTGTACAATTGTAAAGGTTTTTCGCCAGTTGAGAGTAGTTACAGGTACCAAGTTCTTTTACCTCTAAATTACATTTTTAGGTCTCTATTTGTTATGGGTTATCCTTTTTACAGCTAAATTACCGTTATCAAAGTCAAGAAATGTAATTTCATTAATAGTATTATTATCTAATTTATAATTCATGTAGACATACTACCAATTAATAAGTGATATTCTTTATTACTTTGTCTCCTAGTCACATTTCAACTCAGGGTCACACATTATACTCAACTATATTATATGCAACTATCACAATATTGCCATCATCTTCCATTTCTTTTTCCTCCTCCTCTGGTCACTGTGTAACTCTGACTAGCCTGGAACTTGTTATGTAGACCAGGCTGGCCATAAACTAAAAATACCTGCCTGCCTCTTCCTCCTGAGTGCTTGGATTAAACATCTTGCCTTCCTTTTTAGTTTTTTGAGATAGGATTTCATTTTGTAGCCGAGGCTAGCCTGAAACTCATGGAGATCTTTTTGCCTCAGCCTCCCAAGTGCTGGCATTAAATGGGTGAACCATCACTTCTGATACCATCATCACTCTTTATTCTCTTTTGGCCTAGGTAGCTTCTTAACCCCCACTTTCCCCTTTGACTGTGACATTTGAAGAGTTTAGATGAGTTACTTTGTAGACTCTTCTTCAACTAGGTTTTGTCTGATTTGATTCAGTAGGAATTGCACAGGTATTTTAATGTTTCTCGGCTTCATCAGGAGATGCATAATGTCCATTTGCCACATTGATGAGTGAACAGTAGTCACTCGGTTAGGATGATTGCTTCTAGTTTTCTCTACTGTGAAGTTAACCTATTCCTCTTTGAGATTAATAGTGATTTGGGAGCAGGTACACTGAGACCGTAAATATAGCGTTTCTCATTAATCACTTACCCACGTTATAGCATCATTTTCAAGGGTTTTTCCTGTATGTGCTCTGGAATAAGGGTGCTTTATTTCAGGAGAATGCCTTGATTCCATTTGTAGTTTCTAAGGTTCCTTCTTGGTATATCCACCCCCACAAAGAGACATCTAGGCCCCATATCTAATTCCTGAACTGTCTCTTCACAGGTAGAGTAGAAAGCCTTGGGCATCTTCCTGATATGAGACTTGGCCACCCTGGCAAGGTTCATCACACCGTATTATAACTTCTGATATTACTTTTTTAATGTTAATCACTTTGTTTTGTACTTTTTATTATTATTTTCTTCTCTGTTAGTGTCTCAAGGATAATAATAACCAGGGAATGATTAAGCTTCATGCTTATAAACTTATTTTAATTGCCTCATTCCAAACCATTGTTCCACCTCTGTAGTTTCTCCTAACCATGGAGGAGCTCTAGACTGTTGCTTGGATCCTGATAGACAGTGAGTTAACCAAGACTCTTAGATCAAAGACATTTTTCTCGGTCACTCATGAAAATCACACCATATGTTTTCTGAAGCTACTGTGCCTTTTCTCCCCTTCCTACATGGTCCTTCTGTTTTTCCTTTCTTACTTATAAAGGGTAGCCTTACTGATTTTCAGATTTTTTAAAAAGTTTTTTTTAGTTTTTTTTTTTTTTTCATTTATATCCAGCTTTATCTCTAAAAGTTTTTTTCTTTCTTTTTTTTGGGGGGTGGGGTGGGGTTTTGTTTTTTTTTGTGGGGAGGTTTCAAGACAGGGTTTCTTTGTGTAGCCCTGGATGTTCTGGAACTCATTCTGTAAACCAGGCTGGCCTGAGAGATGTGCCTGCCTATGCCTCCTGAGTGCTGGGATCAAAGGCATGTGCCATCACTTCTTCCTATCTAAAAGGTTTTAAGGTGGATTAAATAAAGATTATATTAAGCGAACCAACAGAGAACTAGGAGAAGAGATTTAAAGAAACTGAACATGAAGCAAATGTGAAAATCAATGTCATAAAGACATTGTTTCAATTCAGAACTCAGTTTTTGGCAGCATTTTCCCTGAAGATTCATGATCTTAGGAGGTCAGAGTGAAGATGATTTAAAAAAAAATATATACACAGGTTATGCACAATACTCTTTTTGAAGAATTTCATTAGCTAATTTATTTGGTAATATATATTGTTTAAGATGAAAACTAGGAGCAGGGCAGTGGTGGCGCACGCCTTTAATCCCAGCATTCAGAAGGCAGAGGCAGGTGGATCTCTGTGAGTTCGAGGCCAGCCTGGTCTACAGAGCGAGATCCAGGACAGGAATCAAAACTACACAGAGAAACCCTGTCTCAAAAACAAAACAAAACAAAACAAACAAAACAAAACAAAACAAAACAAAACAAAAGGATGAAAACTAGGATATATAATATACATAATATAAAATGTTCCTCAGTGGTTTTGACTACAGAACTCTTTGAAGAAAAATTTGTGTAATTGATGTTCTCTAGAACATTGGGGCAGTGCTTCAGAGGGAAAGTTTATATTGTAACATAAAAGGATTCTAGATGACGCTTAGCGTAGAAGAGATGGCTTAGGGAGGTAAGACATCTGGGAATCTTTTTCTGTGAGGAAAGATTGGTGGGGATGGGTTGGCTTGGAGTGGTCTGGGAACTGTTAGATGTGTTGAGGTCTGTGATGTAGATGAAGAAAGTGAATTGGTCTTTGTGGATGTGTGGGCAGACAATAGTACTGTGGTAGAAATCGCAGGAAGATCTGTTTCTACTTTACGTAAGAAAACTGTGTATCATAGCTGTACAAGCAGAGATGAAAAGGAACTGTTAGAAAGCAGTGGGTTCTCTGATGATATTTGCATGTGTGAGTCGTGTAGGGTAGATGATAATATTGACCTTTAAGTTCTCTTCTAACTGAGAGGTCTTGAGACTATGAAAGTATGATAGAGACAATTTATGATAAAGGCAGGAAGTATTCTTCCATAGAGATTCTTGGGTTTACCTTTGAATATAATACTAAAGTATGTATTTCTGATACATAACATGTAGTAGACATCCAATAAATAAATAAATAAATAACCTGTAAGGAAAATCTGCAGCAGGCCACTATCCTTGAGAAGTATGAAAGTCTAGTTCTAGACATGCCAATACATTGTAGACCACATTGTCATGTTCAAATGTCAGAAGGCTGGACACCTCTGAATGCACATTGCAGAAACATGTAGTAATAGTCAAATCAGACTCCTAGTGTCATGCGATCAAATAACCCCTAAGTCTGAGCCTAAACCAGAAGAGTAGAAGAGGGGGAGACCATGAAGAGTTTGCACCTAGGTTCACACTTGCATTTTCTATCATAACTGTTGGGGTTGCTTTCAGATACTTGGTGATTGTCAGCTGCTCTGTATGGACAGAAAGAGATGACACAGTCTCCCAGTCTCTTTGGAATGGTTTTATTTGAAGAGATGTTATTTGGTTAGCTCTTTTGAAGAGAAATTTGTTATCCTTTTCCACCTTATCTTTACATAGTCCCTACTCTGAATATTCAGTGTATCTCAGAGTTGGGTTGCAAAGACTCTCTTTGCCTATATCATCCATGAGAATTTGTTTTTGAGACAGAGGCCCAGATAGTCTAAAACTATATGGCCCAGATTATATGGCATCCAATTTGTGCTCCTCCTGGGTGCTCAGATTATAGGCTTGTAGGCATACTATTCTGTCCCACCTACCAGCTACCAAATAACCACATGGAGACTTCTTATTAATTATAAAAGCTCAGCCAATAGCTTAGGCTTGTTACTAACAAGCTCTTACAATTAAAATTAACCCATATTTATCAGTCTAATGTTGCCACATAACTTGTGGTATTTATCTGTCCTCTTGTATGTGTTGCTCCCTCTCTGTCTCGCTGGTGACTCCACCCTTCTTCTTCCCAGAGTTCTCTCTGTCTGGCTTTCCTGCCTGTACCTCTTCCTGCCTAGCTATTGGTCATTTAGCTCTATATTAAACCAGTGAGAACAACACATTTTCACAGTGTACCAAAAGATTGTTCCACAACATTTACCCCTTTTTGTCTGATTATGAAAAGGAAGGTTTTAACTTTAACATAGTAAAACTATATACAACAAAACCAGTTATCAAGTAAGAATTACAGTTACAATATCCAGTCCATTTGTATTTGGCAGATTTAGAGAAAATACTATATTATATATCGTATCTTTGTGAGTCTAAAGTTTTATACCTAATTTACTTTTTATCATAACTAAGGAAAACTATAAGTTTAACTATTTAGTCTTTATCTCCATCAAAGACCCCAGAAGGAAATAATTTTACCTAATGACAGGGACATCTGGCTGCCTGGACAGTCACCCAAATTTCCTCTGCAATGTTGGGGCATCCATCTTCAACTTACAGGCCTAGAATTTGACAGACTTTTCTGAGAAACAGGAAATTTTGAAGGACTATTCTACCTTGTCTTGATAAAGTTCAGCAGTCACTTTCTTTTGTATTCTATTTGTTCAATTTGGACACCATACTGTCAGCAATTGAAGCAAGGGCAGTTTCTTGCCCAAATGACTAGCTTTTGCCACAAAGAAAGTTTGCCAAACTCCATACAGAGGTTCTTCGATGCTCATAATCTTCTCTGAAGTAGATTGGTGCTGTGAGGAGCAGACATGTCTCACTGTCATGAAAAGCCTCAGGTTACTAAACATCTTAAATGCCATATTCTGTAGGTATCTGAAGTATTTGAAGACCATCTATCTATCTACATATATCTGTTTAACCTTGAAAACATACCTAATATAACTACAAGTTTGATTATTATAGATGACTAACTACTAACCTGTATCTCTTAATTATACAATACATTTTTAAGTGAGCTGCATAAGCACAATACCCCATATAAGATCAGGAACATACATATAGTATAACAAAAATAACTTTACATTTGTATCAATAAACCAAAATCCATACCAATGTAATATATTTTGAGATTAA
>CABHPR010147904.1:0-18170 GCA_902168415.1 Peromyscus melanophrys | reverse complement strand
TATCAATAAACCAAAATCCATACCAATGTAATATATTTTGAGATTAATAGTTGCTTAACATTTATATCAATAAACCAAAATCCATACCAATGTAATATATTTTGAGATTAATAGTTGCTTTTTTGATTAAAGAATATTCAATAATCAAGCCTTCTATCTCATTTCTGTATTATATCTCCCTTTTTTCCTTCAGAAAGAGATCCTTGAATCTTAACTCTTTTGTTTAGCTTTTTTTTCTGACCATGACCAATAACAACTTGTAACCAACATCCCCTAAATGATGACAGACATCCATAACTCATCTCTTGGGAATGTAGATGTTACTTTCTCTAGACTGCTTTCTGTTGGCTAGAGGTGCTAGCATCTTTGGGGGACCCTGAGAAATCAGGATAATGGTTAAGTCCTGGCTATAGTAGCCTGTGAGGCTGGACCATCTCCAGCAGCCTTGATGCAGACCTCTTGAGGAAACTGCAGCAGAGGCACTCTGAGATGTTGGATCACTTAGACCATTCATTTTTATTGGTGTCTGGTCCCCTTACTCTGAAAATACATAAACTTTTAAAGGTAACATACATATCTGCATTAATATGAGTATAGACTGTGCATTGTACACAAGTCAGCCAAAGATTTTTGTTTGTTTTATATTTGAGTAGGTAAAATATACATCACCTGTTCTGTAGTTCTTTTAGGTTTATTTTTATATGTCTGTAACCAGGATTTTCAGAGGATCTTCCTCAATCAAACTTGATCTTCTTCAACCTTGAACGGATCCACAGCCTTTTGTTTTCTGTGGAAATAAAAATATAACCTCTTCCCCAAAGCAACATATCTTTTGACTTCCATTTTGGAGTCAAGACTCTTAAAATATATAGGTTGGTTTAATCCAGCAGCCTTGATAATCCACTGTCTCTCAGCAGCTATCACTCATTCATCAGTAATCAAAAAATTTAAAGTCAGTACAATACCATACAGGATGCATACTGCCTGCTTCTCATAAACCCCATACAAGTGCTCAGTAGCAGGGCCTCTAAAAAGAGTCATGCCTCTGTTTATTACTAGCACTGAGCCTACCCAAGAGAACTCGGTTGCCAGGAAGCCGCGTTTTATACTGTGTTTCAAACATTTTTTTAAAAATTTTCTCAGGCTGTGTGTGGACCCATGTTGGGTGCTATTTGTAGGCTGAATTTTCTGTCCCACCTGCCAGCTCCCAAACAACCACATGGAGACTTATTAGTTATAAAAGCTCAGCCAATAGCTTAGCCTGTTATTAACTAGCTCTTACAACTTAAATTAACCTATGTTTATCAATCTACATGTTGCCACATAACTCATGGCATTTACCTGTTCTATTGTATGTCTTATTCCCTCTTCGTCTCACTGGCAACTCTGCCCTTCTTCCCAGAGTTCTCTCTGTACCCAGGAGTTCCCACTTAACCTCTTCCTAGCTATTAGTCATTTAGCTCTTTATTAAACCAATGAGAGCAATACATCTTCACGGTATACAAAAAGATTGTTCCACAACATAGACTTGTGCTCATCATTCTTGTTTTTGTTTTTGTTTAAAGATTTATTTATTTATTTATTATGTATACAGCATGTATGACTACAGGCCAGAAGAGGGCACCAGATCGCATTACAGATGGTTGTGAGCCACCATGTGGTTGCTGGGAATTGAACTCAGGACCTCTGGAAGAGCAGTCAGTGCTCTTAACCTCTGAGCCATCTCTCCAGCCCTCATTCTTGTTTTTAAGAGCTTAAATTAAATAAAATAATGTTTCCTTAGTATAATCAGTTCTCAAGTTAAAATTTTTCATATTGGGACACTAGGGATATATCTCAGTTAAAAAAGTACTTGTGTGCTATATATGAAGGTCTGGGTTTGATCCTCAGCACTATATTAACAGCAAGGTGGTATACATCTGCAAATCACAGCACTTGGGAGGTGGAAGCAGGAGGTTAACGAGGTCATGGTCATTTTGGCTGCATGAGACCCTGTCTCTAAACAAACAAAATTTCTTGCATATCTTCTTAGAATATATGAAGAAAAAATGCAATATTCTTCACATGGCCTTTGGCATTACAGGCTAACAGCCAGTCTTTCACATGTGGTTGGAAGCTTAATAGAAGCTCTATGTCTTTGGTGTGTTGTTTTCAACTTAGGAGTTTTTGTTTGTTTATTTTTGCTTTGGGGGTAGTCTGTTTTGTTTTGTTTTTTAAAGACAGGGTCTCATTCTCATATAGTCCAGTCTGATCTCAAACTCCTGTTCCTCTTATTTCACCTCCCATATTCTGGGCTTACAGGCCTGTGCCACTACACATGACCTGTTTAATGGTGATTAAACATTCTAAACCTCTTGTATACTATTTTCTTCAGGAAAATTGTTTCATTAGAAGAATTGTTCCCTTGCTCCAATATTTTTGGACAGCCTCCTGACTTTCAAAAATGTAATGTTTTTAGAGGGTGAATCTCCATGCTTTTTTCTTGTATTTTTGAGCCACCAGAAGACCTTTCTGATGCTTTAACTAAGCAGCACAATGAAAAGCAGTCTCTTTCCTTGTTTTAATCATTTGATGTTTACTCGAAGATATGAAGCTGTCTATCAATTTTTATTGCCCCCATTACAATATCTAGATCTGAGCATTAGGGAACATATCTTTGTATCCTTTCTATTTTCTTATGCAGTGTCTTAGACAAAGTGCTCCAACCTGTTTGTTTTGTAGAGAACTCTTAAGTATGTGTTGCTTAATCCGACACACATTTTGTATTTACATGTGTGCCTTTACAGCTTGAACATAAAAAAATAAAATAAAAAAATAAAAATAAAAACCCTTTATATTAGTGCTGGAATTTATTTTCAAACCGAATTAAAGTCTTAGAATTCAGTTTTCAGTTACCCTCCCCGCAACACCACATTTCTACTGACCTTGATAGTTTATAAAGATTATTTATGTATCATCATGCACCTTACAATATTTATTTGCTCTGCAGCAGACTGTAAATATGTGATGACAGTTATAGGGCGTGCAAGTATATAGATATAGCAAGCTAATTCTTCTAAGTATGTAAGTATGCTGTCACAATGACAGCATTGCCTAAAGTATTTCTCAGAATGTATTCCTGTCATTAAGCAGCACAGACTATCAATGTGTTATACCCACAGATCTTGTTCTTATTAAACAGTAGAGCTAAGACCTGAAGAATCAACTTGCTAGTAACTGACAAGGTTGAAGCTTTCACCTGGCTTTGACCTCTGTTACATTTGTGTTACATCATGATGTTTCTAGATTGTCTCTCTTTTCTTACTGTCAATAATTCAGCCAAATATTCCCAAGTACTCAGGCTGTTTATATAAACCTTTTTGTGTGCATTAGGGGAAAATCAGTCTCTTAGAACATTTTCTTTTTAGTAAACACAAACAAGCATTCACCTAAATAGATGCACACTGTGTAGACAGCAGTTAGCATATTGAATTGTACTTTGTCTTTTTACTTGTTTGTCTCTTCAAATGAACTGTGTGCTTTTTGAGCATTCTTGGATTATTCTGTGAGTTTCTTGAAGTCCGTTAAATGTGGATCCTGATACACAGGTGTCTAGTGTAAAATAAGTGATGAGTGAATAAATGAATTCAGAAGTGAGAGACAGTATGCCTTCTGGTAGCTTACAGTCTTCTTAGAAAAGTCAAGTTTGACGTTTACATTAAATACAAAGATAAACAAAAATTTGCTTTATTTTAAGAGAAACTTTGTTTATAGGGTTTGTTTTTTTTTAACTAATATAAAACAGATTCCCAGCCTGTAGTTCATGTAATTGCTTCCCGGCGTCAGGATTGGTCAGAACATGAGATTGCAATGGAGACTAGCCCCACCATAATATATCAGGATGTATCCAGTGAATCACAATCAGCTACATCAACAATCAAAGCTCTGTTAGAACTCCAACAGACAACAGGTATGAATTCACATGCTCAACTGAATGAAGCATGTTTTCTCTAGAGACGGGTTGTGCTAAGCTACACCACTGTTGCATAGTTTTTGTACAGTTCTCCCCCTCTGGACTTGTCTATAATCATTGGTACAGTTTATTGTTCTTTAAGATGTATATAGTAGTATGAAGCATAGATGGAGAGTTGTCATTCGAAGATAGCTCAAGTAGACAGGGCTGACTTCTATTTAAAATGGACAATCCTCTTGCCAGCAGAAGAGAGTGGGCTTGTTACTTGTAAGTACAGATGGAAGGGTCCCTGCTTTCCTCATTGATACTATCAGAGTAATTTTGCACAATAAAATGGAATAAGATTTGCTTATAAACATTCGCATTTGTAGGCCGGGTGTTGGTGGCGCACGCCTTTAATCCCAGCACTTGGGAGGCAGAGGCAGGCGGATCTCTGTGAGTTTGAGGCCAGCCTGGGCTGCAGAGTGAGATCCAGGAAAGGCTCCAAAGCTACACAGAGAAACCCTGTCTCCAAAAAAATTTAAAAAAAAAAAAAAAATTCTCATTTGTTCTCACCTTATTTTCATATTTATTTATTTATTTATTTTTGTATAGGTTATCCACTAGAGCATCTGTATATAAAATTCTATCAGTGTTTCTAGTTACTAAATATCTTTCATAGCTTTTAGGACAACCTTATGTAAGTTATACTGAGTTTTCTGCTATAATAGATCAACAGTTAGGGACTATTTTAGGGGTTGTAGTGATGATCTCATCTAACCCTTTCATGTTTTAGAGAAGCTAGCTGAGATTGAGAAAGGTTACCTACTTGGTCAGTGACAGGAAGGTGGCCAGGGCCATCTTTGCTTGTGGGATCACAGCAGGGTTTGGCTTCTTTGTTTAAAATGATTGTTCTGCTTTGTCACATTCTGTACTTGGTGGGAGCAGTCTTTTAGTGGACTTAGTTACTGAATACTATTTATTGTAAATTCCATGCTATACTTTATACTTACATTTGATGTAAATTATAAATCTACTTACATTATTTTTAGCCTTGGGCACTTTTTTCAGCTGCTTGTCTTTGACAAATTCAACCATTTCCATCAATCATTTATATAGATTGGAATGTTGAGTGAAGAGATTTTGTTGAGGAAGTGGTAAGAAGTTAAAAAAAATGCATCTATACATATACCACTATTAATTACAGGCTGTTTTATCAGACATTTTAGACATACAGAACAGAGCACCTATTTTTTTTTCCTAACAGTGAAAACCTTTAAGTTTTATTCTTTAAGAGTCATTAAAGACTTGTAACAATTTTTTGTGGTCATATCTTAAATTACACACACACACACACACACACACACACACACACACACACACACACACACACACACACACGGAAAGGGTCTTTGCTCTATAGCTCAGACTGGCCTGGATATAGCCCAGGTCAGCATTGAACTCAGCAATCCTCCTCTCTCAGTAAAGGCTATATGAATTTTCCCCTTGTGCTGGGGGTCAAACTCACAACCATGTGTATGCTGGACAAGCATCAACCTCTGGGTAACATTCCCAGGCCCTTGGATTTTTAGTAGGTCAAATAAACTAATCAATGGGAAGTGCTATTTTGGGTATGCCCTAGAGCAGATCATGCTGTTGTGAACTGAGGATACCAGCAGTTTGAGTACAAAGGAAATAACATCCTAGGAGTATATAAAGAAAAACGACTGGCTGTCTGTAGTAATAGGGAACTTGAGTATGATTAAATATGAATTATTATAGGCTTCTGGGTATGGTTATGCAGGTTGTAGGCTATACAACCATACTGAGCAGTCTGCAGTTTTCAGGTCATTGTCTTTTTAGTCTCTGCCAATGTGGCACCCCAGAGGTCTGGTTCATTATTCCCATAGACAACTCTGGTTTTAGTATTTGTTTATAATAAAAGTTAACTTTTCCCCGACTTTTTTATGCAGTAAAGGAAAAATTGGAATCTAAGCCAAGACAACCCACTATTGACTTGAGTCAAATGGCAGTACCTATTCAGATGACCCAGGAAAAGAGACATTCTCCTGAGAGTCCATCCATTGCTGTGGTAGAGTCAGAACTAGTTGCTGAATACATCACTACTGGTAGGTGTCCTCTTAAAACTTAGTATTAAGGTAGTGCTGCCTTGGTGGATTTCATGGGATGCTCATTTTGGGGGAGAACATATCTTTATATTTTAGCTCTTTTCCTGTTTGTTTTCAGAGCAGATTGACACCATCTTTGGGGTTTCCTTGACCTTAATCTCAATCTCTCTCTCTTTCTCTCTCCCACCCCAGCCTCCCTCCCTCCCCCCCCCTCTCCCCCCCCCCCCCCCCCTCCCTCTCTCTCTCTCACTCACTCTCACACACACACACACACACACACACACACACTCGCACGCACGCACGCACTCACACACGCACACACGCAGAAAGCAGATTAGATATTTAACTATGGTCCAGCAACAGAATATTTATGAGATTTTGGGGATGGTACCTATGGAGAAGTGAAATTCTTTGTCTTACATTCAGGTGAGGCCACACCTGGAATACTGCTTTCTCTTTTGGATATTTCATTAGCTTGAGATCTGATGGATGTGAATAATCTAGGGGTGAGGAGAGTAGATCTATGAGGCAAGCTCCTGGCATGTGTTTGTATAAGCAGTGATTAAAGGAGAATGTCAAGTTTCAGGTATTTGAAGGTTCCAGATACCATAGAGAAAAGGGAGTGAGTTCTTCAGCATTATTGAGGAGATACTAGGACTGATGGTTAAAGCTGCCCAGAAGGAAAATCCAGTGAAGATAACAGAACTATCAACTTCACAGACACTTAGCAGAAAGCCGGTTGGTGTAGAGGCTGGTATGCTGGGGAACTGAATGTTAGCCTCTCCAGTAGCCTAGACTAGCAAGTAGTAAATAGATGAAAGACCTGTGATTTCTTCCCTTACTTATCCTTTTCAGAACGCACTGATGAGGGGACAGAGGTTGCTTTTCCCCTTCTAGGTAAGTGGTGTGCATCCATTTGTAGTATAATGAAAGGTAGATGATGATTAATTTGGGGAACTACTTAAATGGATGCGCTCTGCTCTGCTCTGGTAGAGGGAAGGTAAGCTCCACTAAGGGAAGGAACTGTTATCTGCAAAGTAATGGGAAACGAGCACTTTGGTGGGGAACGAAAAGCAGAATTGTTTAAAGGAATCACTGACTGTTAATGGGGCTCCTGTGGGCCAGCTAAGGTTGTGTCATGTTCCACAGATGTTCTTTCTGTGACCTCCTTCCGTTGTTGCCCCTCTTAGACACACAGCAGTATCAAGCATTTGCTTTGACTTTAAAGCCAGCTGCTCTAGGCCCTGGTTTATTCTGTGGTGGATGTTAGTTAGTTTTCTTGGGTTTCACTGAACTTTAGTAACCTACACTTGTGGCATTTAGTATGAAAAAACTTATAGGCTCTTGAAGGAGAATTATTTTTACATAGTGTTATTTGATCTCTTGTTAAGTCCAATTTGTTTCTTTAATTTAAAAAGTCTTACTGTTGGGGCTGGAGAAATGGCTCAGCAGTTAAGAGTGGATGCTGCTTTTCCAGAGGACCTGAGTTTGGTTCTCTGTACCCATACTGGGTGGTTCACAGTCACCTGTCACTCAAGCTCCAGGTTATCAAATACCTTCCTTTAGCCCCTATAGGCACCTAGATATATGTGATGTGCACATACACACATACACCCAAATAAATGAATTAATAAATCTAAGAAGAACTGTAATAATTATGAAAACTAGTATGGGTATCAAAATTGTCTATATAATCTGACAATTTCATCAGAAATTTATTATGACATCTTTCAGATGTCATTTTTGATAATGCTTTCATTTAAAATTTTCATTGATTTACTTTCTTGAGTTTAATGTCATAATTTATTTTTCTCCTATTTATTCCTGTTGTAAATGATTTCAGTAGTTGTTCAAATGTAAATCCTGGGTCTTTTAGGGTCTTTATATTGAGTCGTATAATTTAAAATATACATAAAGCATACTGTGAAATGCAATGAAGTAGTAGAGTGCAGTATAAAAGGAGTCCAGGTGATCCTGTCTGTAATCTCATGGTACATATAGCTATATTTATAGTTAGAGAGAAGCGCTGCATTTGTGACTGTATACAGAGAAGAGCCTTGTAATCATAGTCGTAGCTGGAGTTTAGTCCTTAAACCACCACACAGATACTTTGATCTGTAGGTGGAGCTCACTCTTGGGCATTCAGCTGTTTCTAAGCATGGAGCAGGGATAAGCTACATAACCTTACAGTTATGGCTTATTGGAGGAGTTTTCATACTCTCAAAACCCTTAGTTCATATACGGATTTGTTTTTTACCTATTCTTGGTTCAAGAGTTTCCTTCCCAGTAGCTAAAGGCATTTGAGTGTTGTATGAGTTTGGATGTGGCAAGTTGTCTATACTGTTAAAACTTGAAGTTGAGGCTGGTAGGGGACTAGAGATGGCTTAGTGGTTAAGAGCACTGACTGCTCTTCCAGAGGACCCGGGGTTCAATTCCCAGCACCCACATGGCAGCTCACAACTCTCTGAAACTCCAGATCCTGGAGACTCAACACCCATGGCAAAACACCAGTGCATATAAAATAAAAATAAATAAATAAAAAAAGAAATTGAGGCTGGTAAATGATGATACAGATTGGTACCTATGTGGATGGGTAGTTTGAATGAGCCCTGTGACAAGAGAGGAGGAAATGGGGTTCATTCCTACAACTTCACTCTTGCTGGTCTATTTGAGCTAAAACTGGGGTGGCAGAACAACCTGTTTTTCCTGTTGACCCTTTATTTAAGGGCTGCTTTCAATCCATTTTTTCATTGCCTCTTGTAAGAAAAAACAGCAAGATTTTATTATCCCATTCAAACACAGGCAGAGTCAGGCTCTGAGTTTTGGTGCTTTAATAGAAAACAAGTGGCTTCAAGTTCACAGGAGTGGTTGGAACAGAGTAGGACAGGATTCCTTGTGCAGCATCATTTTGTCCTCTGACATTGTCAGGAACTATAAAGCTGTGAAGCAGTCTCTCTTCATATAAAGGAGCAATGCTAGTGTTTGGATTGCATTCTTTTCCCACTTTCCTTAATGATGTGTCTGGGGTTGTGGAAATGCATCGTTTCCCTGTGTCCTCAGTGGGCTAAGAGTCATTGGAGAAAACTCAACAGTTCACAAGAGGGTGCCACTTGAAAGGCACATTTTCACAGTGCCTCTCTACATATTCCCTGTCATACAGTAGCTCTATTGTTGCCATTTTGCAGATGAGGAAACGGTCACCCGATTCCTAGACAGGCAGGTTCTGGTCTTCTGCCTTTTAGTTTGCAGTACCACCCTGTGGGATCCAAGCTCATACTCATGTTTAAAATGATCACTGCTTGTAGTTGCTGTGGTGATTTCTGGAGAAACATCACCACCTCCTCTGTTTTCAGTCAGCCATCGCTCCCAGCCCCAACAGCCTTCCCAGCCCCAGCGGACCCTGCTCCAACATGTGGCTCAGTCACAGACTGCGACACAGACCTCAGTGGTAGTGAAGTCCATCCCAGCGTCCTCCCCTGGAGCAATCACCCACATTATGCAACAGGTTGTATTTCTTCTTTTTCTTCTTACCTTCTGTAACCACTTTATTCCTGAAATCAGGTTCAATTTTATTTTCTATTTGAAAAAGGAGACATACCTGAATTGTAGAATGTATGATGTATGTGTAACTCATCCATCTGTGAGGAATGAATAGTCTAAATTGAGGGTCTAAACACCAGGAAATAATTAGAAAGCAGTATTTTTTTGACATTCTAGAGACTCTTAGCATTTCAGGAGGGTTGGGCTGTCTGGGTGAGTCTCCTAACATCAGAACTGATCACTGTTCCTGTGTCTCTTACTATTACAGATGGATTTACTAATGGTATTAGTAAGATTTTTCAAAACAAAATAGCATTTGGCTTGTTTAGCTGTTTGATGCTGTTTGTTTTTGCTTTTATTTTATACTTTATAATGAATCCTTACAAGACCATTATGAACAAGAAGAGAAAGAAATATTTTACTCCTTTAATTATATGTGACCAATAAAAGAAGACTCAACAGGAAAGGAATGAACTCATAGCAGATAAAAAAAACCCCTGGTATTAAGACTAGTGAGGAAAAAGAAAGCTATGTCGTTCAGTTGATTTTTATGTGGTACCATGCTTTGAACTGCAAGCACGCCTCACTACCATTCTGAAAGATGGGGGTATCATATCGTACCTCTTACTAGCCAAAGTCATGTAACTTGCTCCAGGTGGCAGAACCATGATTTAAACCCATAGTGACATTTATGCCACATAGCTTCATTGTGGGTATCAGGTTCAACCATGTCTCTCCTTAGTATTCCCTTCAATCCTTGTTACTTGGCTGCCAGCAGTTCAACCTGACTGTATGTGGCCTACGTGAAAGACAGTAAAGAGGTGTTGAATCAAAACTGTGTGTGTATCAAGCCTTGATCCAAGGGCAAGTTCCAGTTTTGAAGTTAGTAGTGGCATAGTGGTATAGGCAACAGGAGAGTTAGGGATAAGGTGGATTTTGTTGTGTCCCGAAGGAAAGCAACTTGTCTCAGATTTCAGTGGGTAGCAGATCTTAGTCTGTTCTTCACTGGTAGGTCCTGACATTGATCTTTCTTAAGACACACAGAGGTCAGATAGACTGGCTCTAACAGTGTCACTCAGAATGATTTCTCCCCCAGTGCTATCTTAGCTGACCATAGGCAGTCAGTCTCTTTTCCCATGAAGAGGAATGACTTGTCCCTTGGCTCACTCCCTTCCAGGAAACAGGTCTCTAGGAAGCTGTGGCCTAGTGAGTCTGGACTCTGAGACTCACAGACCTTGGTGGTACATCCTCTCCTCAGAGAGGCCTGCTGTGGGGATCTAGGTGTACATCTCCTAGATGGTACAGCTGACCTTTGGGACTAAGCATGCATGTGACCAAAGTGGGCTTTCCCGCGCCTTGGTTTTTCTCTGGATGCCTCTCTCCTCAATCGCTGCCTTCTGTCTTTAGACAGGTGAGCGTCCCTTGCACAGGCTGCAGCATGACTCCTGAGCTGGGAGCTCCTCTAAAAGTATTGGAATGAATCTCTAATACTTTCCAGTTCAGGAAAAATGTGACTCTGTATGTGTTTTTTTCTTATTTCATTCTTACTTTGTGCCTCTTTTACTTAGGCATTAAGCAGTCATACTGCTTTTACCAAACACAGTGAGGAACTTGGAACTGAGGAAGGTGAGGTTGAAGAGATGGACACATTGGATCCTCAGACAGGTCTGTTTTACCGGTCTGCCCTGACTCAGTCACAGTCAACTAAGCAGCAGAAACTTAGCCAGCCCCAGCTGGAACAGACTCAGTTGCAAGTGAAAACTCTGCAGTGCTTTCAGACCAAACAGAAGCAGACCATCCACCTGCAGGCAGACCAACTCCAGCACAAACTCACGCAGATGCCCCAGCTCTCCATCAGGCATCAGAAACTGACTCCTCTCCAGCAGGAACAAGCACAGCCCAAGCCAGATGCACAGCACACACAGCATCCCGTGGTGGCCAAAGACAGGCAGCTTCCTACCTTAATGGCACAGCCCCCGCAAACTGTGGTACAGGTGCTTGCTGTGAAAACCACGCAGCAGCTTCCTAAACTGCAGCAAGCTCCAAACCAACCAAAAATCTACGTGCAACCCCAAACTCCCCAGAGCCAAATGGCTCTCCCCACTTCATCAGAGAAACAGCCGGCAAGCCAGGTAACAGAATTTTGATAGCTTGGAAAGTTACTTCTCTGTTCACGGGGGCTGGGGGTACGTGAGGTTTTTTAAGGTTGCCATCACAGCCCGCAGTGCTTCTCCAAACAAGGGGAACCCAAAATCCTCATTATGCTGACATTGGTATTAGGGGGAAAGCGCACCTACTGATAGAGAGGAAAACACAACTCTCTGAGTGTGCTTTCCTAGGCAGTTTCTAAAGAAATCACTTGAGCAGTAATCAGCAGTGCATGGAAATGATAGCTCCATACCTCCATGCTTATACATGCTTACTTTTGTGGCAGTAATGCTAAGTGAACTGTAAGGAACGTAATTGACCATCTGTCTTCCTTTCTAGTTTATATCATTACCATCTAGATGTTGAATTTACCCTCTAGATTTATCATCTAGATAACAGAGGAAATATATGGGTAATCAAAAGAAAATTTTCATTAGCACTAATTGATGGGACTGATACGTGTGTGTGTGTGTGTGTGTGTGTGTGTGTGTATACATATATAGCAAATACATATATAGAATATGTTTGTACAATTGTACTTCAAAGGAAAAGATTGAAAAAATTCAACTCACTTTTAATTTTAAAAGCAGATTGTATGAAATCATTTGACCGGGTTGAAGGTATCTCGGGATGTAAATCTCAGGAAAACTAGGCTGCTGTGATTTTTTTTTTTTTTTTTTTTTTTCCTTTACTGCCTCAAAGCTTGGCTGGCTGAACAAAGGTTCTTTCAACCCCTCCTCTTTCCCTAGGTTCCTTAAAAGAAAACAGATCCTTCCCATCCAGCCCTCTTACTAAAACATGGAGCTTCAAAATGTCTTCCTAGTATACCGCACAAATGTTTCTTTTACCATATTTTCTGGAGTGTTTGATTAGTTTTTCCTCAAAGAGATGTAGCTATAATACACACAACCCCAATTTGTTTTCAGGTGGAGCAGCCAATTATAACCCAAGGATCCTCTGTTACAAAGATAACATTTGAGGGGCGCCAGCCTCCCACAGTTACAAAGATAACTGGTGGCAGTTCTGTTCCTAAGCTGACGTCACCAGTTACAAGCATATCTCCCATTCAGGCCTCTGAGAAGACAGCAGTGTCAGACATTTTGCAGATGTCTTTGATGGAAGCTCAGATTGATACAAATGTAGAACATATGGTAGTGGATCCCCCAAAGAAGGCTCTAGCCACCAGTGTGCTCACCGGTGAGGCAGGAGCTTTACCCTCCACCCACGTGGTGGTGGCAGGGATGGCGAAATGTAGAGAGTCCTGTTCAAGTCCATCTGCTGTCGGCCCTCCCCTAACGACCAGAAAGATGGAAGCAGCAGGAGTGCCTGCGGCAGGCCAGTTCATGCGTATTCAGAATGTAGGCCAGAAGAAAGCTGAAGAGAGCCCCACAGAGATCATCATCCAGGTAAGACCCGGAAGGAAAATGAGACGTCTTGGGTAGATGGGAGGTTGTGGGTTTGATACATTTTGGGGTGTCATAGGACTATTCACTCCAATGTAATAACAAAATGCAGAGATTATTTTTGAGTTGGTTTAGAAACTATTACAGTATACAAATTTATATTTAGTTTTTTTGTTGTTGTTGTTTGTTTTGAAAATAATCATAGAAACTTGGTATATGTGGTCAAACAGCATACCCTGGGACCATAAGGACTGTGCCTGTGTGTTAGCTTGATTTTATGTCCACATCATACTTGGCAGTGTGTTGACTTAGTTCACTCAAAAGGTCAATAATTTCCTAGGCTCACATTTTGGGCTGCTTGGTCTGACAAACTGGAATATAACTGTTTGCACTTCTGTTCAGCTGAATTTCAGGGACACTTTGTAAACATTTCTTGTTCCTCATCTGAATTTGTGGTTCCTAGAATAATCCACTTGAGCTGACTGGAATGTCTGCAGAAACACATTCCCCGTGTGTGTTTCTGACTACTTTTACATCTAACTTGGCATTAACCATAAACTTGTTTCAGCTTCTTGTGTCAGTTGTTATTTGATCATCTTGTTAAGGTGTTGTCACCACAGTGGACAGTTCACCGGCAGGCTACTGTCCTCCGTTCATCCTCTTTGTTCTAAAAGCCATCAGTCATTCTGTGTTACAGGTTAGGATTGATGACTAAAACTAGGCCAGACTAGAGCCCTTAGGAGTTGTGTTTGATTTCCATCTCTCAATGCAAGATATTAAGGTTTTTTCCCTTGATATTGGCAGTTTTTATTTCCTCCAAACTGGTACATAGTTTACCAAGTATCAGAGCAGCCCATTTTAGTTTCATTGAGAATTCCCATTTACAGACCTGTGGATAATTTAGAATTGGCACAAGCCACTGTTGAGTGCTTCAAAGTTCATACAATAAGCTTTTCATTTGCAATGATGTTAAGCTATGAGAGATACAAATTGACCATTGTTAAACCAAATGAGACATAATTAAATACTTGATAATTAAGATGAGTCAAAGTAGCCATTAAATTATTCAAATATTTTTTCATCTGTAACAATGAATTTAGTGAATTACATATTTCTTAACAAAAGGTTTTGTTGGGATTGCTGGTTTTTTACCTGAAGAGATAGGCTGTTTTGGGAAAGGGATGGGTTTCTGGTTTTGCCATTTACTACTTTGGGCTGGACTGCTAAGGTGACTCTTGTCTCAGTTTCCTCATTGGTAGTGGGAATAAGTAATGCCTAATTTATAGACTCTGTGTAAGGGTTAATAAAATTAAGCATCTAGCACAGTGACTACCTCAGTGTTTGTCCAACAGATGGTAACTGCTACTGATTTTACTAAAATGGATTGTGACAACTGGGGGCTTAGATTGCCGTACTCATTTGGGTGGTTTAGTTGAAAATTATTTTTTGGCGTTGTATTAGCAGGAATGAAAATGCAGTTCATTCATGTCCAGGATTAGGAGCAAAGATGTGATATAACTGATACTCCTTGTTAAAAGGTATCTATAGCCAGGCATTGTAATGCATGCTTGCAGTCTCCACACTTGGGAGGTAGAGGCAGGAGGATCAGAAGTTGAAGGTCATCTCAGCTATACAATCTGTTCAAGGCCAGCTTGGGATACATGAGGACCCTCCCCAACGCCCCCCCCCCCCCAAAAGTTAGGAAGAAAAAAGAATCTGGTAGGACCATAAGTCACCAGTAAGTACTTAGCAAGGGACCCCACCAGTGTTCCCCTAGTAATTTTTTTTTTAGCTGTTTAAATGGCAGATTTTTGGCATTCTCTTATATTTGAATACCTTCACTACTTAACTGCAGTAAAGGTGTTTGTGCTATGACTAAACAAATGGGTTTCCTCTTTGAACCACCAAAGAGGCTTAAAATTTATTGTGTGTCAGCAACCAGTCATTCATCTTGAAGATGAAGAACAAAAGTATTGTATAATTCAGGCTATGTGTGATGGGGCATGCTTTTATTCCCAGAACTTGAGAGGGAGAGGCAGGTGGATCTCTGTGAATTTGAGGCCAGCCTTAGGTCTATAGTGGTTTTAAGCCAGCCAGGACTTCATGGTAAGATCTTGTCTCAGAAAAGAAAACAAAACTGGTAAAATTCAGGTAAGATGGAAGCATTCTTTAAAGCCTGCCTTTGAAATTTGCAGGCCATTAGCCTTCTTTGTTGGAAGAGGCCCCAACAGGAGTTGTACAGAAGTTGAGGTTGAATCCAGCATTGACCTTGACAGCTGTGTGACCTTTCGGATGTCTCTCCCCTCCCATTTGCTCACTTGTAACAAGAGAGTGATAGTTTCCATACAACATTGCCGCGGGATGCAGTAGACTGCCGTGTGGGAGAGCTAGTGCAGTGTTTGTTGTGGAGGTTGCCGGTCCATGCCAACTCTGTTTTCTGTGCTTAGTTGGGGGCATTCCCCGTGTCCTTTTGTCACTGTAAACATACTCTGCTGCATCTTCTCTTCCAGGCCATTCCCCAGTACGCTATTCCTTGTCACTCCAGCTCCAACGTGGTAGTGGAGCCCAGTGGGCTTCTTGAACTGAACAACTTCACCAGTCAGCAGCTGGATGACGATGAGACAGCAATGGAGCAGGATGTAGACAGTAGCACGGAGGATGGAACTGAGCCCAGCCCCTCTCAGAGCTCTGCTGAACGGTCCTAGTGTTCACACACCAGAGTGCACTTTAAAGCCTGCTTGGTTACCAAGTGTCCAGGGAAACCTATGATTTGTTGTCTAAAAAAGCACTTTGCTCATATTTAGGCTATGGACCTAGAAACATGGTGTTTCAATGAGATGTTGCTGCAGGAGCAGCATTTTACAAGATAAAACTCACAGAGGAATGTACTTAAAAAAAATGGAGAGGAAAAAAAAAAAGAAAGAAAGAAAGCAGAGGAAAAGATGCACACCCGTGGAGACCTGGCACCTTGCTGGAGCTGGGCAGTGCCAAGTTTGTCTGGCCATGGAAAGAGACTTTCCTGTGAGTGGTTCTCAGCTGCTTTTCACTGCGCAAATGCCACCAGAGAATATTAAAAGGAAAAGAAAGGAGAATGTGAAGAGTTTGTATTTTTGAAATGATGTATCTGAACATTTTTTAAAATCGTGTTTGTTTTTGCATATCCCTGGAAGTGTTGCTTTGGTTAACATTTTACATTTGCTCAGTTCATGGTTAGTTTATGAATACCTAGGAAAGTTCTGGCATTAGAGAGTCCTTGCTGGAGGGTAAACATTAGATCACTAACCAGGAAGTGTTTGGGGTGGCTTGTATATGCTCTATGGTTGTATACTAATTTATTGTGGTGTTCCACACTTGCTTATTTATTTAATGTAAATGTTTCCAAGCAGGCTGAATCCCTTTTCCTACATGTCCTAGGAAGCTGGATCGCCTGGCCTTCCCACCTCCCCTCCCCCCCTTTAAGAAGATGGATTAGAGAAGGTTTGGTGGGAAGCAGAAGAAAAGACCTTTCTAGCCCAAAGGAAATGTTGAGTTGTGTTAAGGAAAATGAACTCTGTTCACTGATGCTCTCTTGATACCGAAGTTGCACACCTATGTGGGACTGATAAGACTTTGAGAATAACTTTTACTACTTTTCTTTAAGCCCCTTTGAAGTGTATGAAAAAGTTCACTTACAGTTCTAAATGTAATGTTTTTAAGTTTTTACTTTTTTAGGAGCAGTTGTTTACGTGCTGTTTTGGTCTTGTGATTGCTGTCTATCACAAGTTGAGTGAAGGGTAAGGGATGGGAGGGTACAAATTTTGACCAGCTGTGGCAGAAGAAACTATACTTTTCATTTTTAAAAAGTGTAAATAGAAAAATTTTTAACGGTTTTATATGAATTTCACTATAAATAAGCATTTTAAGACTGACAAATGTTGAACTGTATATACATTTATCAGCATAACTGCCCAATTTTTTGGTGCTGAAGTACTGTAAGTAGAATTTATCACCCGTCTCCTAATTTTTGCGTCTACACCTGGGAAGAAGAAGCTGTGATGCTGTAGTTAATAAACTCACACTAGAGTGACACTGAATGTCTCAGCAGGAGGGAGCATCCCTGAGACAAGCTTGCTCCTGGTGGTTGTCCCCATTTCTACTAGGTGATAATTACTCACCAATAGATGGAGCTGTTGGATAGCATTTCATTGTACAGATTTGTTTCAACCACTTTGTGACTATTCCTAGCTAAGAAATAATTTAACCTCTTGGGTCATAGATGTCTTCAAGAATTTGACTAAACTATGAACTCAGTCACCAAAAATATACACATGCCAGTACACATGTTAGATTTTGCATACAATATTAGGGGCTTGTGGGCTCCCAAGAACATTCGTGTATTCCAGGGTAAGCCCTGTTATGGTCAATCCATTACTTGCAGGTGTAAGTTTTTATAAAATAAAATATCTTTTGAATACACATGGATCAGGAAACAAGAACAAACTTGAGTAAGTTATGTTTCATATCTTCTTTCAGGATAGCATACCCATATCCCTCCCAGAATTTAGCCTTACTGTGTTCCAGCAGCTGAAATGCCAAATGAGTCTCATTTAATCTACATTTCAAAAGTTATATGCACTCACACATAATACACACACATGAATTATCAAGTAAGATTGAATTTTTTTTTCCTTTTAACAGTTCTAATTCCAATTAGAGCATGAATTTATGAGCAGATATTATTCATTCCTTTTTTATGTGCCAGGTCCATAAAGGATAATCTAACCACCAAGGATATTACAGTGAGCAAATGGCAAATCCTACCCATCTGGAGCTCACAGACAGGGCTTCCTGCTTAGGAAGGAAGCGGGGAGCCCGAATGATTCTGGGGTTCTTTCTCTTTTTTTAGTTGGCACATATTCAGTGTGTGTAATTGTGGTTTTGTCTTGTGTATGTGGAGGGCAGAGATTAACCTTGAGGTTGTTGCTCAGAAGCCATCTTCCTGGTTCCTGGTTCTTTTTTTTTTTTTTTTTTTTTTTTTTT